>CAUYSK010032441.1:0-11407 GCA_963575035.1 Avahi laniger | reverse complement strand
AGCTCACAGCAACCTCAAACTCCTGGGCTCAGGAGATCCTACTGCCTCAGCCTCCCGAGTAGCTGGGACTACAGGCATGCACCACCATGCCCAGCTAATTTTTTCTATATATAATATTTTCAGTTGTCTAGATCATTTCTTTCTACTTTTTAGTAGAGATGGGGTCTCGCTCTTGGTCAGGCTGGTCTCGAACTCCTGACCTTCAGCGATCCACCCGCCTCAGCCTCCCAGAGTGCTAAGATTACAGGCATCAGCCACCACACCCAGCCTAAAATTTTCTTCCATGTGATAGTGTGGGCACACATTGGGGCTCAAGAAAGGTACAAAGTATAATTCATTCATTGATCTGACAGACATTTATTAAATAAGGAACATCCCAGATAATGAGAAGTGCTGTGGAGAGAATTAAAATAGGATGATGTATAGGCATCCCTCACTGGCCACTTCAGGTTGGATGGCAAGGAAGGCCCTCTGGAGAGGTGATAGTAAGATAAGATCTGAGTGACAAGAAGATAGCAGCCCTGCATAGACCTGGGAAAAGGAGAAACTTCAAGGCAGAAGGAACTGCTCAGCAACAGCCAGTTAAATCTTTATTTATTTGTTGTAAGTGCCACAGACAAATCCTTCTCTTCCTTCAGGGCTGCAGCTAGAAGTATTTGACTGTAATTTTATGGCTGACATTCCCAGAGAATGAATTATTAGGCTAGAAGTGACGTTAAAAATGGGAGTGTGGAAGAAATAGAGCTGGGACTAGGACGAGGCCAGTGAAACGTTTGAGGCACAGAATTTAAGGAGTCGCTCAGAGAGTGATGTGGAGAGTTGTGCTTCCCTACATTTTGCATCTTAAACACCTCACTCGCCTCACCATCATCACAGCCATGGGAAGAAGGGAGAGGAAGTAGAGTTGTGAAACGTCCTTGTGCCTTGAAGAGCAACAAATTTGGATGTGGAGGAGGAGATGAATAAAATGGGAAACACTAAAACAGTCTAGGAAGGGGGCCCCTAGATACAGACGTCCAGCCGTAGGACCCAGATCCCACACAGCAGCCCTCTGCTGGGGGCACCTTGCCCAGCTTCTGAGGGTAATAGACTCTCATACCCCACAAATCTGGGTGTGTGTTTCTCTAACTTCCTGTGTCCGTAGCTGGACCAGCAGTGTGACAGAAGCAAGCGAGGCCATCCTGTGTGGCACCTGTGGCAGCAGACAAGACAGACTGTCTGCCACTGGTTACAGGGATAGCTGCCAGGATCTGAAGGAACCTACACCAACTTTCCTAGTATGTCTTCCTAGAAGAAGGACTCTACTGCTACCATCTTAACGGATAGGTGTCAAATAAAAGGTTTCCATGTTGGGAAATTCCCAGAAGGGTGGTGGTCTGTGGGATGAGTTCCTCCCTGGCATCTTGCAAAGCCAGCTTAAGGATGAGCTGAGGGATAATGGGAGTGTAGCAGGAACAGGTGATTTGAATCAGGTGACAGGGGATGGATTTTAAGCCTCAGTATTGCAGTGGTGTGTGCCACAATTAAAATGTCACCACTACTCTATTTTTGTGTGTTAAGTTGGAAAGGGTTATTACATCACCACACTATGGTATCTCCTTTATTTGTTATCCTAAAAAATTGCTCTTTTTTTTTTCTTTTTAAAAGAATATGGATTGTGCTCAGTTCCATTTGAAAATAAGCTCTATCTAGTCGGTGGACAAACTACAATCACAGAATGCTATGACCCTGAACAAAACGAATGGAGAGAGATAGCTCCCATGATGGAAAGGAGGATGGAGTGTGGTGCTGTCATCATGAATGGATGTATTTATGTCACTGGAGGATACTCCTACTCCAAGGGAACATATCTTCAGAGCATTGAGAAATACAATCCAGATCTTAATAAGTGGGAAATAGTGGGCAATCTCCCAAGTGCCATGCGGTCTCACGGATGTGTTTGTGTGTATAATGTCTGATTGAATCTGCAGAAATGACCAGGTAATCACTGTTTTGGAGTATAGTGAGAAAAAAATGGAATGTAGGGTTTGGAGTTCCTTACTTGTTATTGTGATCTGACACATGACAGAGGATCAGTAGGTTTTAATTCCTAACCCCACTCTACTCCCAAATCCAGTGATTAATGGGCAAGAAAAATCTTATGTATATGTATAATTGAATAAGTGGGGTTAACCCCTATAATCTCTGCTTTTCAAAGGTGATATTGAATATTTGACACTTGGTAAAATGTGAAATACTTTTGTAATGAATCTTTTCCTCCTGGTAGCATCAACACTGGGGATAGGTCAGAATCATTCTATGGAATGAAATGTCTCTTAAGAGCCATTAACTAGCAGGAATTTGAAATTTAAAGAGGGAATCTTCTCTACCTCTACAAAATCAACACTTAAAATTTTCTTTTCACCTTTACAATTATTTAGAATGTAGACTTACTTTAAGTCTAGTTTTTTTTCCTTTGTGGTATAGATAATTTATTGTTGTTATTCTTTATTTACTGACTACCAGATATATATAAAATAATGTGCAAAGGATTATTACTGTTCAGAAAGTTTACAAACTAAATTTAAAAGAATGGCAAGTATGAAAAATTGCAGAGAAGACAGTCAAATATTTGCTTATGCTAAGAGCTATTTTTAATTTTCAGCTTTGATGTAAATTGCTGGCTTAGTATCTTTAGTTTAAGCATGTTAGGAAATGCTCTTTATTCTTACGTGTAAATACATGTCTGCTTACAAAGTTGAATTTCAGAAAGCATGTAGAACAGTTGTGGTATAGTAGAAAATACCTTTACAAGAAGATAATTTGCATTCATTTCCCAGCTCTACCACTAACTAGATTTTGTTACTTGAGTTGAGTCACTTAACCTGTCTTTGATTAGAGCTTCCTGACCTATGCACATTGGCACTGTGGGTCATAGATGTGCCTAGATATGGATCTGCTCACCCCTTGATGCAGCTAAAGGTAATCAAGGTCACCTTTGTCCATTTTCTCCAGTGTGCCTACAGGATCACTTTCCATGTGTGCCATAACTTGAGAAAAGTTGGGAATCACTGCCTAACTTAACTCCTCTAAACCTTTAGTTATCTGTGAGACCGTCTATTCTACACTCTTCATTTTTTTTTTTAAAGAGAAAATGATTATTTTTAACTTTAAATACCAATGTTTAAAACTACCTAACACTTCTGGTTTTTTAAAAAACTTTCAGGGAATTTTTTTTTATTTTATTTTTTTTTTTTGAGAGAGTCTTGCTCTGTCACCCCAGCTAGAGTACAGCGGCATCAACATAGCTCACTGCAACTTCAGACTGCTGGGCTCAGGTGATCCTCCTGCCTCAGCCTCCTGTGTAGCTGGGACTACAGGCATACACCATCATGCCTAGCTAATTTTTCTATTTTTTATAGAGACAGGGTCTTGCTCTTTCTTGCTCATGCTGGTCTCGAACTCCAGAGCTCAAGTGATCCTCCTGCCTTGGCCTCCCAGAGTGCCAGGATTATAGGCGTGAGCCACTGTGCCTGGCCAGGAGATTATTTAATGCATTCATTTCAGATGTCATTTTAAATAGATACAACCCTTTGGGAATGTGATATAGTACAACATAGCAAGGGACATAAAAATGATCATATCTTTTGCCCAATAAATTCTATTCCTGTATTTTTAACCTTTTTTTAAAAAATTCAAAAAAGTAAATGCATGAAGATATTTATGTCTGCATTATATAAATAGCAAAAAATTGTTTAAAAAATCCATGTCAGAGATGAAAGTGGGCTAATAAAAATAGTGAAGTGTTATACTGCCATTAAAATAATTATTTGAAAAACTGTGTAGAA
This sequence comes from Avahi laniger, assembly GCA_963575035.1. NCBI lineage: Eukaryota > Metazoa > Chordata > Mammalia > Primates > Indriidae > Avahi > Avahi laniger. The sequence goes on along the minus strand of CAUYSK010032441.1, from coordinate 7,580 downwards.
ACATGGACATGTCTATGATGTGGTAAGTAAAACGAGCACAATACAAAATGGTATGCACGCTGATTGTGGCTTTATAAAATCTTTATGCATGTGAAAGGTAATATGCAAAACAAATTCATTGTGTTAGTGTAGGGAGCTATGGAATGATTTTTTATTTATTTAAATTTTTTTCTTTAGTATTACTTTGAATTTTCAATAAAAATAAATAAATCACTGTGTACATGGTAAAACTGCTTGAATTTGGGCCAGTTGGATTAAAGGACAGTCTGAATTAGTGAAACAACTAAACTATATAGACTATTTCAATCAATAATTGAATTATAGACTTTTATTGGTCTCAAGAACATACAGCAATTAATGTTGGACTAATATGTTGCCCAGTAGTGCTTTAGAGATCAGTTTTATGGAACAGATGAGAACAATTGAAATCACCTTCCCCTCCTCTGCCAGCTTATATAGATCCTATAAAATCCTTACTCAAGTCTTTCCTCTGGGAATTCTTCCCTGTTTTGGCCACAGTAAAACTCCCATTTTCACATTTAAGATTGTATGATTTATGTATACATAGTGTGTCTCTTGGCTAAATTTGAGATATGGATTACACCTTAGTATTCTCAAGGTCTAGCATTTCATATGTAAAGCCAGTGAAAGGGACGATGGTATGGATTATTTTTGCAGAAAGCATTCTGGAGGTGCTCAAAGGATCTTGAAAGTCGTTTGTGATCTGAGGCATTTAATTTGCAGTTCTTATTTTATATAAAATTCTTTTTTGCTATTGATTTGTGCGCAGAAGAAAAGATTAAGGAAGGTACGCAAATTTCTTTCACTTATTTCAAGTTCTAAATCACTGTAATATGAATGAAAAATATTTTACTAGAATAAAATATAGGCCATTACAGAATAGTGAAAATTGTGGAGATGATTTTAAGCATGACTTAAGATGACTTTATCCAAATTTTAAAAGTTGCTGTTTCTCACAGGTTTTATTTTCAGTTTTTTAGCTGAAACTGAAAGGATTCACATCTAAGATATTTGCTTAAAGACACATTAGCCTTTGTTTTCACATTCATGTAAACGTATACCTGTTGTATTGTAGACTGAGTGTTTATGTCTTCCCAAAATTCATGTTGAAACCCTAACCTTCAACATGACTGTATTTGGAGATAGGGCCTTTATAGAAACAATGAAGGTTAAATGAGGTCCTGAGGATGGGACCCTGATCCAACACAGTAAGTGTCCTTCTGAGAAGAGAAACCTTGCTGTCTTCAGGTCAGAAGCAAGCCCTCACCAGAACCCAATCACGTTGGCACCCTGATCTCAGACTGCCAGCATCCAGAACTGTGAGAAAGAAAATGACTGTTTGCCATCCAGTCCATAGTATTTTGTTATGGCAGCCCAAGCTGACTAATGCAGCATGCAAAGGAGATAACCCTTTATATGAGCAGTTCAAGTGCTGGATCAGCTAGTAGTAAAAAATCTGTCTGCAGACAATTCCTTCTTCCTTCCATCACATGTGCAAAGCAACCAAAAACACTTGTATTATTAGTCTGAAAATGTCTGAAACTTATAAATACAGCTTCTTAGGTCAAAGTAGACACGGCTTGGGATTTCTGTCTGCCTCAGGGTAGTTCTCCCCAAGGCTCTGTCTGTGCTGGTGCCCTAACCCCCTCCCTATGGGACACTCATACACTTGGATGTTATGATTTGGATGTTTGTCCCCTCCAAACTTCATGTTGAAATGTGATCTGCCTAGTTGGAGGTGGAACTTAGCGGAAGATGTTTGGGTCATGGGGGTGGATCCAGGGCTGTGACTGACCAAGGTCCCTGCTGTGAGGACTAAGCTGCTTTGAGCGAAGAAATAATAAATATGCCACAGTGACTAGGGATGGGGGATGATGTTGACATCTTGGTTTAGGCCTCCCTGATGCAGTTCCATCCCTGTCTTTTCTACACTTTGGTTATATGAACCAATAGATCTTTTTGTTTAGAGTTGAGTTTTTGTCTTTTGCAACCAAAGAAGGGCTGACTAATGTCTTGGAAGTACTTTATCCCTTGTTAAAATGTAAATATTTTTCAGAAAGTATATTATTATTTCTTATTTCTACCTGCAATTTTAATTCTCCTTGCCATGTAACCTAATATATTCACAGGTTCCAGTGATTAAGGACATGGACATCTTTAGGAGGCCGTTATTCTGCCTACCACAGGTAGTAATATATTGTCTTAACCTGACTTTTACAATTCCATTTGATCTGAGAGGAGATTCTGACAGAAACAAAAAACAATGATGGGTCCCAGCAACTCCTGAGAACTGGAAGATAGAAAATAGGTTAAAAAAAAAAAAAAGTTGGATGACAGGGTCATTGACTATTAGACCATTCTGCCAAGAGACAGCCTGTCCAGCCTGAAAACAAATTATAATGCAAGAAGAGTCATTAATTGTATCAAAGATGTGGATTACCAACCCTATAGTCCTTCTTTGCTGGCAGAGAAGAGCCCTAGGTCTTTCTGTGTATTAGGAATCCATGTACCTTAGATCTTAATTAGTCTAAGCCAATCATGGTTATTCCATCCTCCTTGCCAGTATTTGGTTTAGGAATGTATATGAAAACAGTTCTGGCCGGGCGTGGTGGCTCACGCCTGTAATCCTAGCACTCCGGGAGTCTGAGGCGGGCAGATCGTTTGAGCTCAGGAGTTTGAAACCAGCCTGAACAAGAGCGAGACCCCGTCTCTACTAAAAATAGAAAGAAATTAATTGGACAGCTAAAAATACATAGAAAAAATTAGCTGGGCATGGTGGTGCATGCCTGTAGTCCCAGCTACTCGGGAGGCTGAGGCAGTAGGATTGCTTGAGCCCAGGAGTTTGAGATTGCTTTGAGCTAGGCTGACGCCATGGCACTCTAGCCTGGGCAACAGAGTGAGACTCTGTCTCAAAAAAAAAAAAAAACAGTTCTAACCTCTAAGATTGATAAGAGGGGTTGTGTGTGTGGGGAGGGGGCGTCATATAGCCAAAAAAGAAAAAGGTTTTTTGCTCCTAGGAGATGGATAGAAAGACAACATGGTAACAATCTCATAGTTCTTGAGATTAATATATAAAGTTTTTCCATGTAATTTCTTTGTCAGTTTTTATCTTTTTTTCTTTGTTTTTTTTTTTTTTTTTTGAGACAAGAGTCTCACTCTGTCACATAGTGAAGTGGTATCATCATAGCTCACTGCAACCTCAAACTCCTGGGCTCAAACCATCCTCCTTCCTCAGCCTCCCAAGTAGCTGGGACTACAGTGCACACCACCATGCCTAATTTTTCTATTTTTTGTAGAGACAGGGTCTCATTCTTGTTTAGGCTGGTCTCAAACTAGCCTCAGACAATCCTCCCTCCTCAGCCTCCCAAAGTGCTAGGATTACAGGCATGAGCCACCATGCCTGTCCTCTTTTCCAATTATTATCAAATGTCAATATATATAGGACAACCCAAAGTACTTCATAATATCGAGTGTTTTAACTATAGCAGTAACAGTTTAACACCTAAGAAATAGGTGAGAAATAGAAGAGCAGTATAAGACAATATTTATTTTTATAAAATTATAAAATAGCAATACTGATATTAAAGCTCCACTAATTGTCACAATAGTAAAGAACATAACTTACCAATGCTTCACATTTGAAGGGCTCAATATAAAATTAATTTTATTGTCAAGAAATTAAAAGAATTTTAATTCTTATTGAAGGCAATAAATACAGCATCACCTAACAATGTATATAATAGTCTTTAGTAAAAATCAGGGCTACATAAATTATAAAAGTGCAAGAAAAAGCAGTTTATGACAAATTTTATGGACTATGTAGCAATGAAAATATAAAATAATTATCAACAAAACTTGTCTTCTCATAATCCAAGGGCATTACCATATAGTCTTTAATTCTGAATCTGAGTTTCAATGGTATTTTTAAATTGTTAGTTACAAACAGTTACCTCTTAAGTTAGCCCTCTGAGTTAAAAGTAATATTCTCGATGGGCTGGACTGTGGTGGCTCATGTCTATAATCCTAGCACTTTAGGAGGCTGATGTGGGAGGATCATTTGAGGCTAGGAATGTGAGACCAGCCGGGACAACAAAACTTGATTCTGTCTCTACAAAAAATTTTAAAAATCTAGGCTGGGTGTGGTGGCTTCACACGTGCAATCCTAGCACTCTGGGAGGCCAAGGCGGGAGGATTGTTTGAGCTCAGTAGTTCGAGACCAGCCTGAGCAAGAGTGAGACCCCGTCTCTACTAAAAAAATAGAAAGAAATTAGCCAAACAACTAAAAATAGAAAAAACTAGCTGGGCATGGTGGCATATGTCTGTAGTCCCAGCTACTGAGGAGGCTGAGACAGGAGGATCACTTGAGCCCAGGAGTGAGAGGTTGTTGTAAGCTAGGCTGATGCCACAGCAAAATTTTAAAAATCAGCTGGGTGTAGTGGCATGCACCTGTAGAGGACTATTTGGGGGGATGAGACAAAAGGATCACTTGAGCCCAGGTGTTCAAAGCTGTAGTGAGCTATGATCCTGCCTCTGCACTCTAGCCTGGGCAACTGACCCAGACCCCATCTCTAAATAAATAAACAAATAATTTAAAAAGATCATATTCTCTTTGGAGCTTCACTGGAGAGGTGTTGAGCATCTTGCTCAAACCCCCAGTGAGTATTGTAGATTCCAATTGGCCACATCCTAAGGGTGTTCTGTGCTGGTTTAGGAAGAGTCACTGTAAGTTGCACCTTGTTGTACACACAAGATTGTCAGTATTTCAACTTTTAACTTTGAAATTCAAACCAGAACACAAGATTGTATACCTACAATAACCTACAGATGTTCTTGTTGGGGAATCTGAAATACCAGCACTGTATCCATTGACCTTAACAGGGTATATCCAGTTATGATCCCCCAACCTTTGTTCACCATCTGGTCATGTGTAATCTGTGAACACTCTTAGCAAAGTTTGTTAGCTGCTAAAACTTGCAAAATACATCTTCCATTTGAAAGTCCACAGATAAACTCTGTTTCTAGCTCTTTTCTGGACAGATAGATACATAAAAGCGATACTTGTGGTTTCCCAAAGGTATGTTTCTGCAGCCGTCTTCTGTCCCTTTGGCTTTTTCCTCTTCACACCTTGCTCATCGAGGAAACGTGTCACATCTTCTTCCCAGTCTAGAGGTGATGGAACCTTGTGCACAGGAAGAAATTTGAGATAAGAGCTTCACTAGTTGTGATACGATTTTTTAAAAACTTTTTTACTGTTAAATATAATATGAATACAGAAATCTACATGAAATAAATGTACAGCTTAATAAGTTGTTGAAGGGCACCCCCTTTGTAACTGGCATCGCGTCCATGTCAGGAGAGAAGACCTTGCCAAACCCCCAAGACCCCCTCCACATGTACCTCCCAAACCCCTTCCAATAGCCTCTGTCTTCACTAAGATGATTATTTTCTTTCTCCTTCTGGATATTATCACCTTCTTTACTAGTTTCCTGTGGCTGCTGTAAAAAATTTACTACAAACTGGATGGCTTAAGGCAACAGAAATTTATTCCCTCAGAGTTCTGGAGGCCAGAGGTCTGAAATCCAGGTGTCAGCGGGGCTGTACTCCTGGAGGCTCTTCAAGCTTCTGCTGGCTGTTGACATTTCTTTGACTTGTGACCACATCACTCCAGTCTCTGCCTCCCTGGTTACATTGTCTCTTCTGTGTCAAATCTCCCTGTGCCTAACTCTTACAAAGACACTAGGGCCCACCGAGGTAATACAGGATGATTTTCTCATCTCAAGATCCCTCACTTACTTATATCTGGAAAGACCCTTTTCCCAATTAAGGTAATGTTCATGGGTTCCAGGGAGTAGGATGCGAACATAGTTGGGGAGGGTGGACACCATTCAACCCCCCATATCACCCAAATGTAAATCCCTAAACACTGTATTTAGCTTTGCGTTTATTTTGGTTTTAGCTCTCTTATTCTATAGGTTCCCCATCCATCTCTTCTTCTTTTAACCCCTAGCAAAGTATTTGTTGAGGAATCTGGATCATATAGCCTACTTTCCAAATGTTGGTATTTTACTGATGTGTTCCTGTTGTTTAGAAAAGCATGTCCCTCTGTCCTCTGTATTTCCTATAAATTTATATTTAGATCTAAAGCTTTAATCAGATTCCAGGTTAATTTTTTGTTAAGGCTACTTCATAGGTGGTGGTGTGCTTGTCAAAAGACATCTAACATCTGGTTGTCTCTTTGTGATATTAGCAGCTATAGATGCTCAATACCTAGATTCTTTTTTTTTTTTTTTTTTTTTTGAGACAGAGTCTCACTGTGTTGCCCAGGCTAGAGTGCCGTGGTGTCATCCTAGCTCACAGCAACCTCAGACTCCTGGGCTCAAGCGATCCTCCTGCTTCAGCCTCCCGAGTAGCTGGGACTACAGGCATGCGCCACTATGCCCAGCTAATTTTTTTTCTATGTATTTTTAGTTGTCCAATTAATTTCTTTCTAATTTTTAGTAGAGATGGGGTCTTGCTCTTGCTCAGGCTGGATTCAAACTCCTGAGCTCAAACAATCCACCCACCTCTGCCTCCCAGAGAGCTAGGATTACAGGCGTGAGCCACCGCGCCCAGCCAATACCTAGATTCTTGATTCATTAAGGATTGCACAATGGTGATTTCCAATGCTGTCCTTTCTTCTTGGTATATTTGTTGAAATACTTCTAAAAAGACAAACTTTTCTTCATTTACTGGTTGTTCACCCAGAGGTATGTTTTGTATAGTAAAGGCAGGATAAATGCTTGATTCTTACTTTTATTTACCAGGCTGAAAAATAAACAGTCGTTAGCCTCCTGCAAAGGTGATTTATCAGTTTTATTTTTAAAAATCATTATGAACTCATGGATTTAAACATACTTGGCATTTTTTAGTGCATTGCAGTTACTCTTATTGATGTACAATTTATTCCATCTTGAGCCAGTGGAAGCCTCTGCAGATTGTTTTCCCAATTCCTTTTGTTATAACCCTAATAGTTTTTGATAGCTTCTTCACTAGCTGGCAGGACAAGATGCTCCTGTCTCATTTTGTACATTTCCTGCCCCAAACCTGAAATGAACCATTTGTCTAAACAGCCCTGGTTTCTTTTAGTGAGAAAATGGTATTTCAGGACTATAGTCTGGATGCTAGTGATGCTTATTGTAACACAAAGGCAGGAGAAGGGTAGTAGAGTTAAAAAATTTTAAGGTCCTAGCATTGTCAGGGAAGTGGTAAAAGTACCACAGGGAGTTTACCTAACCTCCTCTTCTTTTTTTTTTTTTTTTTTGAGACAGAGTCTCACTCTCTTGCCTGGGCTATAGTGCCATGGTGTCAGCCTAGCTCACAGCAACCTCCAACTCCTGGGCTCAAGGGATTCTCCTGCCTCAGCCTCCCGGGTAGCTGGGACTACAGGCACATGCCACCGTGCGTGGCTAATTTTTTCTATTTTTAGTTGTTTGGCTAATTTCTTTCTATTTATAGTAGAGTCGGGGTCTCGCTCTTGCTCAGGCTGGTCTCGAACTCCTGAGCTCAAGCAATCCTCCCGC
>CAUYSK010032440.1:0-20014 GCA_963575035.1 Avahi laniger | reverse complement strand
CGTGACTTCGAGAGAGAAGCAGCCTCACTCACTTTGACTCAGACGCACTCACTGCACAGCAAACACATCCACAATACGTTTCCCTTTGTTTTTCTTAACACATGAATTCTTTGTCCTCTCTCTTCAGATGGAGGCAAAGTTATCAGCTATTTCCCACTTTCCTGTTAACTTATCAGCAAAGCAATAGTGCAAGCGCCATGGTAAACGGCAACGGATAGCTGACATCGCTGTCAGGGAGACGACAGGGTGTGGTGGGGCCTGTGGCAAAATGCAGAGCTCAGCTCTAAATAAAGTGGAGGCTGCTGCTCATCTCCCGCTGATTTCGCCATGGGGCGAATGCCGTATCTCCAGGAGAGGCTGCCTATTAGACAGGTAGATAGAATCTTCCTATTTTTAAGTGTTGGCAACAAATAAAAGGTGTTTCAAAGGCCCGAGTGAGCCAGATAAAACGTTTCTGCGGGCTGGATGTAGCTTTTCTAGTTCCTGATATATCCAAACTGAATCTGCTGTCAGGTAGGGAAACGGAGGCACAGAGCTGTTCAGTGACCCAACTGAGGTCACAGAATTTGGAAGTTGCAGAGCCCTGTCTCTGTTTCTATGGGACGTCCCAGAACTTACTTCGTGTTATTAACCAGGAAGAGCACGCATTTGTGCGAGTGCGTGGACGCACATCCTGCGACATCACTCCTCTGCGACCCTTTGGTCAGGTCACACCCGCCTCTGGGCTCCCAAAGCACCTCCTGCACCCCGAGCCCACCACACTATGATGAGTATGTCTGTCACCCCCAGCAGACTGAGAGCTCCTTAGAGCCAGATCTCCCAGCACCCAGACCTGGCCCAGTCCCGGTGTGGCCCCAGGGAGGGCCACCGGGCTGCTGGCACTTGCTCTCCTGCTCCCACACGGCCTCTGTGCACCTGCCCTTACCTGGATCTGGATCTCGTCAGACAGCTCCTTGGCGAGGCCACGCAGCTGCCCAGCCGTGGGGTCCAGAGCCTTGACCACCACCCTCAGCCCAGTTCGGCCTTTCACGCAGCCCAGCACGTTCATGGCAAAGTTGTACTGTGACGGGAGCTGGATCGACGCCTGGGAAAGACAGCAAATGTGTTTTCAGGGAAAAGGCCTGGGGTGACTGCATCCCCAAAAGGCAGAGCTGGACAGCAGCCCCAGACTCCCCCATGGCTGCCTGTCTGTTCACAAAGGCTGCCGCCTTCTTGCCTGGGTCGGGTCAGTTGACCCCTGGGCTGTAGACTGCAGTCACCCCGGCATGGGCGCACACGCCTCACATTGCCTATGTTTCACCATGTCCATGGGAGTATTTGGAAAATGCTGGGTCAACCCACAGGACCCAGTGGTCTTCATGGCAGGAGGTCTCAGTCTTTTGTGTGTGGAGATCACTGAGGGGGATGCTAGCTTTTGCAACATGTCTCCGCAGAGCCTGTTTTGTGACTGGATCTCTGCGAGTAAATGCTAGTCACACTGCCCCGGTTCCATGCAAGCCATCTGGGGAAGCCCCAGGGACTGGTAATAAGACCCTCTTACCACTGGGTTTGGAGAGGCAACCGTCCTACACTAGGCAAGCTTCAGGTAGCCTTCAGGAAACCCCATCCTCATGCCTGGGCCCCTCCCCAGGCCTCCATCCTCACTGCCCCAGATGACGTAGGAAGTGGCCTCCCGCCCACCCTCCGCCTGGGTCCCATGTGCCAGTGCCCACATGGGACTGCAGCTTGTATTCACAGTGGCCAGTGCCCAGTCTCTTTTCCCCGCTAGCTTGTTGAGCAACCCCAGGCAAGGCCCTTCCTATTTCCGGACTTTAGTTAACACACAGGGGGGGTTAGATGGTTCTCTATAGCACCTTCCCCTCTGAGATCTCAGGTGCAGCCAGGGACCCCTATGCAGGGCCAAAGGGAGGCTTAGGCTCTGCCATGGAACAGGAGAAAACCCTAGGGCTGTCAGGCATTGTCATCTCAGAAAACGGGTCCCTACAGATGAGACCCTGTGACCTTCTAGGACTTTTGTGACTTCTCTCGAAGCTACTGATTTTGTTGCCGCCTCTTTTAGCAGACTTACCTGCCAACCCCATCTCTGGAGGTTAGCGTCTGGGAGAAGGGAGGCCCAATAAGCCTGAGGGCAGTGCTGGAGGGGCCAGGACCCTGCTGGGTGAGAAGGTGGGGGTCTCCTGGGAGACAATGTGACAGGAACCCTCCCTGCCCTGCGGGGCACTGGCCTGGTGGGCTCTGGGCAGGCAGTTACCTCGTGGTGCCGCCCTCGGAGGTCCAGGATATCCCGCTTGGTGACAGACCAGTGGAAGGTCAGGCCGGGCACAGCATTGCCAAAGGAGAAAGGGTTCTGGTGGTTGGTGATCCCAGTGACATAGACAGGCATCTGTGGGGAGAAGTGAGGCCCCTTAACCACTGGGTTCCAGTACCAAGAATGCCAGCAAAAGGCAAAAACAGGTGCTGAGCCAGGCTGCCCAGTCAGCTCCAAGTGCCACCACTTACTAGCATGACCTTGGGCACGAATCTTACACTTGCTGTGTGTTCATTTGCTCATCTGTGATGTGGAGATGGTCTGACAGCAGCTTCATGGGACCGTCATGAACACCAAATGGATGAACACGCAGATGGCACGTAGCAGAGTAAGTGCCCTATATGCGTGTGCTCCTGTTAGGTGCCAGCAGCTATTCTAGGTGTGGGCAGGTGACAGTCTAGCAGAAAGCAAGCATTCATTGGTGATTGTGCAAACTTGGAACTCCAGGGGATGAATGCGATGCGTAAGAGAAGCTTTGTGCTGAAGAGTGACAGAGGGTGTCTCCCTGGTGTAGGCAAGAAGTGGAGCTAGACAGGGGCCAGTAAGCAGAGGGGCGTGAAGTGCTCAAGCTCAAGGAGCAGTGTTCGTGTTATAGCTCTTTTGCAACCAGGATTCAGAGCCTAAGACCTCCCAACAGGCTGCTCAGAAAGCACAGGCAGGAGGGGCTCAGGAGGCTCCCACCTCACCTGGGTCCCTGTCCTCATCCGCGTGATGGGGGCGTGGATCCTCACTGCCTGGAGCAGCAGCACCTCCACCTCCACGAGATCCTAGGAAAAGAGCGTGGGGCTCAGACTGGCTGGGCAGATGGACCCTGTGCCTGTGAAGGACACCAGGGTGTTTTAGGAAGGGGCCCCTCCAAGGGAAGGAGGCTGGAAGACACCCTCAAGATACCCGGGCACCATGCTCCTCTGCCCAAAGAAGCCTGGCTTTGTGGGTGGCTCGTCCCATGTGGGCCAGCCCCTGCCTCTCCCACACACCCCAGGAGTCCCAGCCTGGTTCTCTGAGCCTGCAGACCTCTCTAATCCAGCTATTCCAGGTCAGCACTGCAGACCTGGGGCCAAGAACAGGGTCTGCTCTTCTCTGAGCTGAGCAGCCCTCACAGGACAGGTCTCAGACCCTCCCAACCCCACGCCCAGCCTGGAGGTCTCTCTGACTGAGCAGTGGACAAGGATGAATGTAGGAGCTCGGCAGAGTCTTATCAGGCAGACCTCACACCTCCTTCACTCTCAACTCCAGCCGGTCACTCTGGCTTCTGCACTGTCAACCCATGTGGAACCCAAGGCTACTAAAACCCTCACGCCCTTCTGACATGTGCTCATGCTGAGCCATCTTCTGAGCACTGTGATTTGGGCTTGATAAGCATTCGTTCCCCTCCTTGCTTCCTCCTTTTCATTCGTCAGTCTCCTTCTGCCAGTCCTGGCCCGCTCTGTGCCTTGGGGTTCCGATCCTGTGACCTGGATTAGACAGGACTGGAATGGCCACGTGGCTCTCAGGGAAAGACCCTGCCTGCTGGGGCTCTAGAAGACATCTCAGATGGCGCCGGTGGTGCAGCCCCTCCATCTGCTGACGACCACTGAGCCCTTTTCCCCGCATCTCTTCCAATGGGCCAGATGGGGGGGCCCAAAACGGGAGGGGCCCAGTAAAGTCGGACCAGGAGAAGGAGGATGGCCAGGAGGGAAAGGCAGGGCCATGCACCTGTGTGACTAAACTTCCAGCCAGCTACCCTTTCGGCTGCCTGCTCCAGGACGCCCATCTGAACCCTGCAGGGTCCCCAGGACAGGCTTGTACAGTCCCAGTGCTTTCCTGTTATCTTTATAGAATCCACACACAGGACCAGGGCATCCACCGCTGTGATTTAGAAAGACTGTGTGGTTTAACAGAGTACTTGGAGGCAGGCACTAAACCCGCTGGAAAATGGAGTAAATGGATGAACTCCTCGTCGGATCAAAGTCAGCCTGAGCCAGAACAAGGACTGGCTCAGGCCCCACCAGGGCAGATGCTCTCCAGCACGCCCAGGCGCTGTGTTTAGAAGCTCTAAGATCACAGCAGCGCGGAGAATGCTCCCGAGGCCTAATTCTGGAGTAGGCACAGGATGGCTGAGTGCTGAAGTAGGGATCTATCCACAGTCACATCGCAGGACAGAGCGCTCTGCTTACAGACCAGGTTTCTGGTGTAGCTATCGGGGGGCCCCAGAGCAGCCTTCCCTGTGGTGCTTCTGCAGGTCACTGTGGGAAAGGGAGCATCCAAAGGTCCTTGTTTTAGCCCTGAGCCTTGTCAGGAGGTGGAAATGATCTCCCACCTCCTTTCTAGAGGATCAAAGCGGACCCTCCCAAAAGGAAGGGAAGTTGATAGACTCTCCATATACTGACTGTCACCTGCTGGAAGTCGTCCCACCAAAGGGGCAGAGAGACCCTCCCAGGGAGAAGACTTTCCTGACTCAGCCTGCCGCTCCACTGCCAACCAAGAAAATCAGACAGGAAGCCCCCACCCCACAAAGAGAACTTAACCTCTGACAGAGCAAAAGATGCTAGCAGGGGACTCAGGCACTCTTTCTCTCCTGGAAATACAAACACAGGTCTGAAATACGACTGATTTTCGATGGTCCACCCTCACGGAGCACACATCCGGAGAAAAACGCTGCAACACAAATGTACATTGCAGCCAACCACACCCCTCCTCTTCCATCAGCACATCCTCCAGCCCTGCTTTGAATGAACCAACAAAAGGACTGAGAGCTCTGGAGCCCTGGTCTCTAGCCGAGTCTCAGAACCGCCACATGGTGGCCATGGGCCACTGGCTAATACCTTAGGCTCCTCGCCTGCGAACAGGGATAGCAGGAAAGTGCACAAAGGAGCCATGATGACTACAGGAGATGAACATAAAGTGCTCAGAGCAGTGTCTACCATCATCATACCCTGAATGGCCCTGGATGGGGGCTGGAGACTGTGTCCCCCTAGGAGCAGCTGGAAGGGCTGGGAGACTCGGCCTGGAGAAGAGCAACCTCAGGGGTCCAGGTGCTCTCACGTCCAACAGGGCTGTCGGGACAGGGGCACCAGGCAGGGACTGCAGAGCCAGAGGGCAGAACCAGGACCCTTGGAGAGTGTCCTCGGGAGGCAGAGCCCAAACCCAGGAAAGAGGGCTTCATCCCAGTCATGGCTGCTCACACGGAATCCAACTGCCCTGGGAAGCAGTACGCCCACCACCAGAGGCCCCGACTAGGGGAGCATTCGGCTAGCATCAGTTTCCAACGGTGTATCTGTTACCTGAGAGACGATGACCACCTTGCCGGTCTCCGCGTCCACTGCCTGCACAAGCCCAGACACGGTGGCGTTGCCAACGGCGAGCCCCCGCACCAGCCCGGCACTGCTCACCAGTGCAACGCTCTCGTTGCTGATGGAGAAAAGGATGTTGGACTGAGGCTGGGGGCCACCCTCGGAGGTGACCTGAGGGAGGAGAAGCAGAGGCTTGTCAGTACCTGCTGGGCCAGGCAGCCTGGGCCTCTCCCTAGGATAGTGAGGGCCCCAATGCCAGAGGCCTGCACCTCAGCCTGTGTGATGCCATGCCAGGACAGAGACCATCAAGGTGGGACACCTGGAGCTAGGGCAGCAGGTGGCGGCCTTGTTGGGGCCTGGCCCAGGCTGGTGATGGGGAAGGACGTGTGGCCTCTTGGCTCTCACCTGCATCGTGGCCCCGATAAGCAGTGTCACCTTCCTGGGTATCAACCTGAACGGAGGAAAGACCTGGGACGGGAGACACAAGACAGAAAGGACTGTTGTGCTCCAAGTTCACGCTGGCCAAGTGTTAACTCACACTTCACATTGTTCCTGAGAGGAAAACACGGTATAGAAACGTCACTCCTCTGTGAAGAGTGACTGGCGGTGCCCTGTTTCCCACCCCACTGGCCCAGGCTCTGCGGCTCTCTGGGGTGTCCTGTCTGTAACTGTGCTTCATTTCACCGATGCTAAACCCCATGGAAGTAGGACCTTTTATCCCCGAGTCATCCCTCTGAGCAGTTGTCAGCTGTGGTCCCTGACTGGCAGCAGCAGCGCTGCCTGGGGACGAGCCAGACGTGCGCGTCCTCCAGCCCACCCTGGACCCGCAGAGCCAGAGGTGGGTCCTGCGCTCTGTGTTCTCATGAGTCCTCCAGGAAGCTTGCCATCCACTGGCGTCGGGGTTCCCTGGCTCCTGAGTTGCATCTTTCACTAAATTTCTCCTGATTCCTACAGAAAGAATGCCTTAGTGCAGTTCTCTACCGCAGTACACCCAAAGTTTGTCAGATGAGAAACAAAGGGCTCCGGGGGCAAGGACAAGCCCAGGCAGAGACCAGGGATGCTAGACCCCCGTCTCTGGAGTGGGGCGAAGCCCCGCCCGCTCCCTAGCACTGCCTCGCAAGTCCCCGTTTGGCAGGAGCTTAGAAGCGCTTGTAGGTGTGGGAATGTTGAGTCGGCCGAGACGCTGCTTCGTGTGGGAGGATTAGTCTTTGCGGGGCTGTGCTATTTATAGGCAGAAATGACTCCTCATCACCAGGAGAAGAAAGGTGCACGTCCATCTGGAGGCACAAACTGCATCTGCCAGCTCTGGAACACGGATTAATGGAACTCGCCAGCCCCTGCATGGCCCAGGCCCAGGGAGGATGCAGGCAGGGGCCAGTTTACTGCTGTTGCTGCTGGACAGACTTGCACGTGACGTCTTGGTGGCCTCTGGCTGCTGTGTGGCTCCTGCCCTGACCCAACACCAGGAGGCAGCCCCACATCACACACCTCGATGGTGCAGGGACCTCAGAGCTCCCTGCGTCTGGGCACTGCCTAGCCCGGGAGTTTCCCTGACGTGCCTCTGCTAGCACAGCGCCAGTGACAGGCGCCACTACCCTCTAAGTGCCAGCTCTAAGGCTCAAAACCAATGGTGGAAGAGTTCTTCCACTCATGAGCCCAAATCCAACTGAAGCTTCTGCCTAGTCACTGCTTCCTGGGAACAGTTCCTGTTTGTCTCCTTGTCATGTGACAAGGCACGCTCCTTCTCTGAGCCACACAGTCCCATGTCACAGAGGGAAGAGAAGTCTCTCAGTCCCCTCCGCTCAGTCCCACCACTCTAACTGTGCTGCCTCCTGGATCCCTGGCCTGGCGACGGCTGCCTTCCATCAGGGCACAGACTTTAATGACAGCCTCTCCATGGCACATTCTTGGACTGTCGCTAAAATTCCCAGCCTATCACAATAAAGACACCCCCCCCCCACCAGTGGGCTGATCCCAGCGGTGTAAGGAGGAATAGTTTTACTTCAATCTGTCGTGGGGCTGAGCTGATTCTCTGGCGGGCTTTATCAGTCACACTTGCGGTCAGACTGGTCTGGCCAATGGCCACGCCGTGGACGAGGAACGTGGCGGTGTAGTTGTCGAGGGCTTCGTCGAGGGCCCTGAAACACAGAGAGTGGCTGGGACTTCTCCTCCAAGACAGACCTGTGGGAGAGGCTGTAGCTGGGGCTGCGGCTGTCCCAAAGATGCCCTTCTCCGACCCCTGGGAGGACTCACACCAACGTGACGACCTGGGAGGCTGCTTGGAGCTTCAGGTCCATGAACAGGAAGTATTTGGCCAGGAAAGGCTTCTTGTAAAAGTCCAGCACGCGGATGTGTGCCTTCACTGTCTTCCCAATCTCCACCTACACAGCGGGAGGTGCGGCTCAGAGGGGCCTCTGAAGACCAATCCCACCACCTCTGGTCCCCGGCAGCTTCCTGAGATAGCACCACCAGCCTCAATCCCACAGGCCTGGGACTATGCACTATGAGCTAATCAACAAATGAAAATTAAGCACTCACTGTATACAGGGGGGTTGGGGATTCCTAGCGGCATAAATCCCACTCCCTGCTCTTTAAGAACTAACAACCTTATCAGGGAGATGAGGCATGGTTTAGAACAGCAGCAAGTAAACAGCAGGAGTTCAATAAATGCACACTGACTGAATAGCTCCCACCTGGCCACGTACCATACAGTAAGAACTGTAGGAAATCAGAGTCAGGAATACTTAGTGAGGAAACAGAAATCTAGTCAGTAAATTAGCAGTGGAAATAAGATTAGAGGAACCCATCTGAGGCAGGGGCAGGGAATGTCCGCATTTTAGGTAATCTAAGCTGCCTGAATATTCCCCTTCCAATTATTAACCTTCTTTCCATTCAGGAAAATAGGGTCTTAACAGCAACCCTCTGTTTTATTATTTATTTATTTATTTATTTATTTTTAACAGCAACCCTCTGGAAGCCTAGTTTCAGTTCCCTTGGATATTTAGAGAAATAAAAATTCCCGATTTATATGAAAGAAAAACCTAGATCTATCGTTGATTCATTTTTTGCAATTTTGCTAATTTTGCTTGGCATTAGTGAGCTTTACTCAGTTGCCATCGAAACTCCAGAGAATCTAATTCATGTATTCTGGAGAGAAAATTCATGCTCAGCAAGGTGTGGCCTGGCTTGTTAGTAACCTACCCAAGCTAGAGGACATGGAGTCCCAAGTCAAGGCTAATCTAGGGACAACTTCAAGCAGGATTTAGTGACCAGCCTCATGGAGAAATGTCAAGTGGGATGAAGACACACATCACCAGTGGTCACTCTGCATCATGTGCCCGGGACAAAGGAGGGAAGAGACAGCACTGCGGGCCCACAGGGTGGAGGGACACAGAAACCAGGAGAAAAACCAAAGGCCACGAGGAAGACACCTCCCGCAGCCATATCATTCTCCTAGTTTCTAGGAATCAGCAGAGGGGCCCGAGTTGCGAAGCTTCCACTGACCTTGTCAACCACGCGGACGTACAGCTCCTGAATGTCTGAGACGTAAACCACGGCCTTTGCAGGCGCCGGGAAGGTGAGGCATAAGTCGTGGATCATGATGGTCGCTGAGCCTGGGAGCAAAGGGTGCACCTGCAAGGTCAGAAGGGCTGGGTCACGTGGGCTGCAGGGCCCCAGTTCTGCTCCCAGGACCTTGGGCGGCTCTTCACCCTCAGGAGCAGACTGTCACCCCACGGACACCATGGCCAGGGCCCCACCGGACCAATATGTGAAGTAACGGACAAGGGAAGTCCTAACCCAAACAGTGCCCTGTCCACCTTTCCTCCCGAGCCCCACTGCCAGCCAGGGCACGGTCTTGGGACGCAAAACATTAGCGCAGGAAGTGGCCACAGAGGACAGTCATCTCAACTTTGCACATTCTACAAAGAGAAGAAGATGGAAGCTGTTTGCGGGGGGCAGTCAGCAGCCTCGGGGCACACAGTCACTGAGAGGCAGAGTGAGGATTCAAACCCAGGAAGCCACGTCCTGCGCTGGCCGCTCACTGCCGCAGCCCTGGTGACAGCAGAGCACTCCGTGGGTCTTCTGTGAAACCCCAAGTCAGGGGCCGGCAGAATGTGAGGCAGCCACTTTCCAATGGCAGCTTTCACTTAGAATTCCCCATGGAACCCACAGGATCACGGAAACCGGGAACAGTCCGCAGAGGCCACCCAAGGCAAGCTCTTCGAGTCCCGTTCATGTCTACAGCCCCAGCTTCGT
Source organism: Avahi laniger (assembly GCA_963575035.1). Lineage (NCBI taxonomy): Eukaryota > Metazoa > Chordata > Mammalia > Primates > Indriidae > Avahi > Avahi laniger. Next base: position 10,177 of record CAUYSK010032440.1, on the reverse strand, counting down.
ATGAAGTGGTGACCTCCCCAGAGGTTGGGAGCGAATGAACGCACCTGAGCCAGTGTTTCCTAGGCTTTCCACTGCAAAGACACCCCGCTTTTAATCCTTTTCTCCCCACCCCCTTTCAAGGATCCACCTTCAAAAGAACCTCTCCCCCTGACAAACCGCATCATCATCACCCTCTCCTGCTGCAGGTGATGGGCGTTCACACGTGTGACGTCTGTCTGTCTAGGGTGCACTTGCTGCACTTGTCACGCTCTGTGTGTCACCTGGGCGGGCTGCGAAGCCGGGCGTGGGGTGAGCCCTGCAGGCTGCCTCCCGCCTCCATCTCAGTCTGGCTGTGCTGCTTGCGGTTTAGGCTCTCGTATTCACGGGCTGTGTTTACAGCAAGCACTTCAGTGTCTACAAAGCTAGAAGTTTAATATCAATAATCTATTAAAAAAAAAAAAACAGATTTCTGACCCAAAGAAGGCATCCAAATGTGATCACGCCCAGGTTCGAACCCTTCGATGGATGCCCAGGACTCTGAGAATGAGCCCAAATCCTCTGCACACCCTATAAAGCCTGGCCTGGTCCCTGTCTCTACTGCAGTCTCCCTGCACACACCTCCCACCACACTCGGCTCCAGCCACACTGGCCTCCCTCTCATCCTCAAAGCCAGCTAATGCCCACCTGCCCGCCTCGGGGCCTCACAGTCCACCCTAAAGACTTGGGACTCTTCTTCCCCAAGCCTTCAGCCGGTGGCTCCAACTCATCCCTCAGGCCCCAGTCCCAGCGTCCTTCCCCAGGAAGGTCTCCCCCATCACCTGTGCTCACTTCCCTGGCTGGCACCACCGGGGCAGCCCATGCGGACCACAGCTGAGTGCACCCTTCCCCACCGGACCGCAGCCCTACAGAAGCCTCGGGACTGAGCCTAGCGTCTGGCCAGACCAGCCCCCACGCGTGTGTCATAGTCAGATCCAGGGTCACCACCCTGAGTAGTTCTGCACAAAGTAAAGGAACCTGGTGCATCTGTCTGCCTTGCTTCATGGAGAGTGAAACCAGCTTTGCTAAGATTTGGAAATTCTGAAAAATGCCTGCAAACCTCATGTACCCTCATTGCTGATTCTGCTCCAACCCTTTCAATGTACAGGTGAGGAAACTGAGGCTGAGATAACGACATGGGAACACAGCCTGGAAGGGGCAGAGTGGGAATGGAACCAGGAGCCCTAAGCCCCAGTTTGGGGTCCTCGTCGGACACGCTCCGCCACCCAGGGACGGGGCTTGATGCCTCTCTTGGCCAGCACAGAGCTGTGGGCAGGGCCCGTGTGCTCTCAGTCATCACATGAGAGCCTGGTATCAAACACGGGCTGAGGGGGCGGTCTGGGGGCCGCCAGGTCTCTGGTTTTGCCAGGACCAATTTGCTCTGGCTTATTACATTTCCCACAAATTGAAAAATCACAGAGAGAAATGAGAGGCTTTTCTGAGAACACAAGTGGAGGCTCTGATCTGACACTTCTGCAAAAGTCGTTGCTGTCAGGAGCGAGCATGTCCTTCACGACGTGAAGGAATTACACAGCACACCCACTGCTGGGGGACCCACGCGGGGCAAAGCAGGGGAGGGTGCTTTTTATCTTTTACTGTTTTTCCTCTCCTTCAAAAGGACCACTTTGCACATTTTAAACAAAGACATAAAATGGCGGTGAGGAAATCAATTCCTCTTCCACTCGATTTCCCAGAGGATGGACATCCAGTTGCCTTCCAGGTGACAGCAGCGGTGACGGCGCCAAACTGCCATCTACAGAGCCGCGTGGCCTGGCCTGCCCCCCAGGCTGGCGCACAGCAGCTCACTTGGCCCCATGACGCCCCGTGGGGAGCACTCAGCAGGCCACTCGGAGACTCGGGGTGGTGGGGGCTTGGCCCTTGCTAGCAGCGAGGCAGGGACCAGCACCCACTCCCACCTCCAGACCGCACGCGCACCTCATGCCACACTGCTTCTCCCAGCGTCTGGGACCCGCGTGCCTCCTGACTGACACACGGATGACGTCTGAGGGGCAAAGGAGGTGGGAGCGATGTGTGCCCAGAACAGGTTCTAATTTCTAAGTGTTGAAAGTGCCACCTGAGAGTGTCAGCAAACACTGAGCCAAGGGGAAAGTCCTGTCATCGATTCGGAGATGACGAACACATCGCTGCTCATTAAGATGCTGTAAGTGGAGCCAGAGGCAGCTCTGCTCACGGGGGCTGCAAACGAGACGTCCGCGGCGCTCGCCAGGCCCCGAGGTTCTGCTGCGTCATCTTGTCTCCTTGCTTCCTGGGGCCCCATCACACTTCAGACTTATCCCGACAGATGGTGAGTGTAGAGGAGCAGGAACCCTATAAATATTTCTGACTGTCACCAGGGACATCAGCTCCCGCTTCCTGCGGAGTGCCCATCCATGCCCCATGATGCGCCAGGCCACGCCACGCACGAGCGCGGGGGTCTGTGCCCCCGTGATCTGCCCTCACAGCCTGCAGGGGATGACCCAAGCTCACACGAAGATACAAGCACTGAGAAGGGTGATGGAGGAAACTTCCTGCAGGGCCCCCGGCCAGCCCTGTGACCTTCCCATAGGCGAAGGCTCGGGATGCAGATCACCGTCACAGGTCAGTCTCGGGGAAGAGCAGGACACACCTGACTTCAAGCCCCGCAGCCGCCCGCCTCACTCCTGACACGCCTCCCCGGGTGCACAATTGCACCACAACCAGCGGCGCTCCGAGGGACCCAGGAGACAGAGAGACACAGCCGCGGCTCACAAGAGCAGGGCCTGTCTGCCTCGTTCGCCACTCAATCTCCAGCACCCGCACAGCACCCGGCACAGGACAGGCACTCAGACGTCAACAAGAGGTGTGAAGTGCTCTGCGCACAGCAGTCTCCGTCCCCCATTCCCCCTCTCTGATAATCACGTTCCACTTGGAGGACTTATTTTGAAACATAAAGAACACTGAGAAGAAACCAACTCTGAGTTTAAATCAGGTAAACACTCCCATGTGCAAGGCAGCCGAAAACGGAATAAAGGCCCCTCCAGAGCATTCTGGGGCTGTGTGAGCAGAAGTTGTCACAGCCCTGCACAGCCCGCGGCGCCTTGTGCGGGCACGAAAGCCTCCAGGGGAGCTGTCGTGTGGGCCGAGAGTGCCTCCCGGAGGTGCTCAGGACCCGACACACACCCACGGGCCTTCCTTGTATCCTGAGTGTGGATCCATAGGAAAGAAAGAAACCTTTTCTATGAGCTAATGGAAGCAGCATGTGGGCTTTCCTGTCCCTGTGATTCAGGAAAATGAGAATGCGGCTAATTAGCAGCTGGAAAATGCCAAAGAAACGTGCAGACTTCCTTCAGAAGCAACCACCTGATAGGAGCTGCTAGGACCCGTCACACATCGTCAGCACTCCACAGAAAAGTCCTCCCACAGGTCATGAAGAGGTCGAAGGAACCAGGGCCCGATTTCCACTTGGAGTTACAACAGTCTTTGGCACAAGCCAGACATGAAGGGGAAGCAGAAACCCCAGGGGTCAGTCGGGAGGCCTCCATGGAAATTTCTGGGGAAAAAGCAATTCTCAGGGGCCTGCCACACAGGGTGCTGCTTGCCACAGAGCCAGGCCCGTCCTGGGGTCCTGCCAGCAATGGGGCATTCTGTCCCACAAACAAGAGCCCCGTAAGGGATGAGACATAGGCAGACCAGGGGCCAGTCCGCAACGCAGAGAGAGAGAGTGCTATCGCTCTGTGGTCACCACCTGTAACATGGAACTGCAGGAAGGTAATCCTAGAATCACAGCATTTTAGACTTGAACAAGGGCTCAACAGTCTCCCGGGGAAACTTGACTCTGATGCTGGAATCCCATCTTGAGTCTTTCAGATAAGTATCCCAGCTTCTGCTTGAATATCTCCAGAGACAGGGTGGTCATTACCTGCAGAGGCAGCTAGTTCATCACTGACTCCTAAGAGCTCTTGGCCTTGGATGGAAGGTATCTCTCCCACAGGCTCACCCTCAGGGCTTACTCACAACACTGGGTGCCAGGTAAACATGCAGAACAGGATGCCCAAGTGTCACTGACACTGGGCCTGTTTCCCAACTTGGAACTCCCTGCTTCGTGACAACTGGGAAGTCATTTTTAATCTCTAGAAGTAAAGCGAAACCAGGCACACGTCAAGCAGCCAGAATCACTTAAGATGTGAGGTCTTCTTTCCAACATGCAGGGGGAGCGAGTGGGGAATCTCCTTTCTTTCGTGAAGGACTAAGGAAGCTCGGGTGAGCGCTTCCTACGGTTTCAGGCTCCCAGCTCCCTCGGTTTCCTCCCACCACACTTGGTTCCCAGGGGCTCAGGGAGAGCTTGCTCTTGCTCTGGGCCACAGCGATGAGCCTCAGCAGCTGAGAGGCGCCTCTGAAAGGAACAGGACCGTCCTGACTTCCTCACCCTCCCCAAGGGACTGAGCTGGCAGAAAGCACCTGCTTCACAGGACAGGGGCGACCGAGGCTGAACGCTGGGGAAGGTTAAAAAAACAAAACAGAAAGAAACCTGAATTAACTGAAAGTTTAAAAAGGGGGAGGGTTTCACACAAAAACAGAGATTTCTATTTTCGCTGGAAAAGTCAGAAGCTCTTGTCTTACAAGGCCCACATCCCTACACATCAAGTCTCAGCTAGAGGCTCCAGTTCTGCCAAGACAGCGTAAGGGGGTCCACAAATCCACACTCCACGCCCCAGCAAAACCGGCAGAAATTATGAAAAACACACACAGCCATCTAAAATCTCTGCAATGGAAGGATCGCTTGAGCCCAGGAGTGTGAGGTTGCTGTGAGCTGGGCTGAAGCCACAGCACTCACTCTAGCCAGGGCAACAGAGCGAGACTCTGTCTCAAAAAAAAAAAAAAAAAAAAAAAAATCTCTGCAATGATTTTAAGAGCATACAGTGAATGAAGAAACATTTACTCAAGAAAATTTACTAAAGCTGGAGAGGAACCACAAGCGTCTGTGGTATCTGAAATTAGACCCACACGCTCCCTGCAGCCTCTCGGCTCAGTGAGGAGGACTCCACTCCAGACCAGCGCGTCCCAGATCACAAGGCTCCCTCACCCCCAGCTCCCAAGCTGGGGGTTATCTTCCCAGGAGAGGCAGGATGTCAGATTTTCTCATCTGCCCCCAGCTACCTGTTCCTGAGGCTCAGTCCCAGGCAAGTGTGGCTGAGAGTTGGGGCTCCCTTCCTTCTTCTTCCCAGCTCCCACTCGTGGGATGGAGGCGCGACCTTGGGTGCCGCGGCACTGAGAATACTGGCCGGTGGCGCGGGGCTCCACAGGAGGAGCCGCCAGCCGGGAACGCCGGGGCTGCTGTCCCCATTCGCCGAGTGCTCAGCTCCCGAACCGCAGGTGTCACTCAGAGAGGAGCTCACCATTGCCCCCGCCTCAGTGCCACAGCTCTGGCTCAAAGTTTTGGCCTGGGAAGGAAGCAGTCACCAAACAGAAAGCTGCGACTTCCTCCCTGAAGGAGCTGACTGTATTTGCAACTGAGTCTGGAGAAGTCCCAGCTGAGAGCACTGTGGAACCAGGGCGGCTGCGCTGGAGGGCAGCCCAGAGGGGCGAACAGTCGTGGGGCGTAGGCTGTGCCGGAGAGGCTGGCACGTTTTTCAGGCAGAAATCGAAACGCAGACAGATTGCAAGAGCCCTCCTGTGGTCAAAACAAACGTCAAACACCTTCTTTGGGAACCATCCCTTCAAAGGGTCCCGAGAGTGACCGGACTGGGCTGCGCGATAATCTGTGCCTCGGGGCATCGGTGAGGACGACAGGGCGGTCGGCCTCAACTGTCGGGGCCCAGCTGCTGGGTTCTTCGGTAAAGAGACGAAGAAAACCTACAGAAGCCACTGTCCTCCCAGGGTGACTATGGGCACACCAAGGCCTTGTCCCTGCATATTGTGGGCAGGGCTGTGTGTGTGTGTGTGTGTGTGTGTGTATTAGACTTGTAAAATAACACAGCCAGTCACTAAAGAAATAACCAAATAACGACACGCTCTGGGGTCGGGATGGGGTGAGGGACCAGTACTCAAAGTTTCTACAATATATTATCTAAAATGTCCCAGTTTCCAACAAGCAATTATAAGACATGAAAAGAAACAGGAAAAGTATGACCCATACACCAGAAAAAAAGCAGGCAACAGAAGCTGCCTGGGAGAGCAAGCAGATGTCAGCTTTACCAGACAGAGCCCTCAAGTAGCCACTATCAGTGTGTTCCAAGAGGAAACAATGGTTCAGTGAAGGAAGATTTGCTACAAATGTCATATCAGACAGAGAATATCAGGAAAGAGGCAGAAATTAGAAAAAAGAGACCAACAGAAATTCTTAAATTAAAAAGTTAGTAACTGAAACCAGACATTCACTAGAGGGGTGCAAGAGTAGATACGAACTAGAAAAAGAAAGAACTGGCAAACTTGAAGACAGACTGATAGACATTATGCAAACCAAAGAACAGAGAGAAAAAAGCCTGAAGAAAAACGGAGCCCCAGAGAGACGTGGGCGCCACCGAGTGCACCCACAGAGGCACAAAGGGAGACCTAGAAGGAGAAGAGAAAGGGAAAGAAGCAGAAAAAACCGGAAAGCAATAATGGCCCAGAACATCCCACATTTACTGAAAGACATTAATCTGCACATCCAGGAGGCCTGACGAAATCCAGACAAAGTAAACGAAAGAGGCAGGCAAACAGAACCCTCCTGGACTCCGGACACATCTCAAACACTTCCTGAGAAGCCGTCCCTTCAAAGGATCCCGAACTTGATTGGATGAGGATCTGTAAACTAAATCGCAGTTTACACAATGTTTAAAGCCAAAGACTAGAACACAATCTTGAAAGCAGCAGGAGAAAAATGGCTCCCCATTTACAAGGGAACCCCATTAACAGCTGACTTCTCATCGGAAACCATGGAGGGTAACATATTCAAAGTGTTCAAAACAACACCGCCTCAGCCCCTGCCAACCAAGAATCCCACATTCAACAAAGCTAACTCAAAATGGATCAAAGATTGAAATGTAAGACCTAAAATTATAAAACTCTTAGAAGAAAACACAGGTTAAAATTTCAGGACCTCAGATTTGCAGTGCACTCAGATATAATATCAAAAATACAAGCAACAATAGAAAAAACAGATATGTTGTACTTCAACAAAACTGAAAACTTACATGCTTGAAAGAACAATACCGTGAAAGTAAAAGGACAACCTGCAGAATGGGAGAAAGTATTTGCAAATCACATCTCACAAAGGACTTGTATCTAGAATATAGAAAGAACTTCTACAACTTAATAAAAAGACAAAAAACAGGCAAAGGATGTGAACAGACATTTGTCTAAAGAAGACACACAAATGGCCAAAAAGCACATGACCAGATGCTCAACACCATTAGCCATCAGGGAAACGCAAACCGCAAGGAGACACCAGTTACTATCTCAGCGTAGGATGGCTACAACTAAAAGGTCTGATAATAACAAGTGTTGATAAGGATGTGGAGAAATTGGAACTCTCATATACTGGTGGTGGGAATGAAAGATGGTGTTGCCACTTACGAAAACAATCTGGAAGTTCCTCGAAAAGTTAAACATGGAGCTTCCACAAGACTCCAGCAATTCCACTCCTCGGCATGTGCCCAGCAGAAATGAGGACACACGCTCACACAAAACATGTCCACAAATGTTCACAGCAGCATTACTCGTAACAGTAGGAAGGTGGCAACAACCCAAACGTCCATCAATGGATGAACGAATAATCAAAATGTGACATCTCCTACAATGATGATTGGCCATAAAAAGAATGTAACACTAGTAGAGTATAACATCGGTGAAACTTGAAAACATTATGCTAATGAAGGAAGCCAGTCACAGAAGACCTCATACTACACAACTCCATTTATACAAGATGTCCAGAATAGCCCAATCTACAGAGATAGGAAGCAGGTCAGTGGTAGCCCAGACCTGGGACAGGGTGTGTGTGTTGCATGTGCGTGCAAGAATAAGGAGGTGACAGCTGCAGCGTGGGGGCTTCTTTTCGAGGTGACGGCAACACTAAACTGCGGTGACGGCTGCCCAACTCCGAGCATCTACTAACCACCCGATTGGGCCTCCAAGTGTGTGCACTGTACGGTATGTGGATAACACCTTGATAAAGGTGTTATTAAAAATAATAGATTTCTGATCGTAGTTTGAGCTAAAGAAAATAACAATCATCACAGAAATCAGCTAGAGCTGCACAGTGGCTGTCCTTAGACACAGCCTGCGCTCTCCGGTTCGCCACAGGCCCCCACTCCCTCTTATTCCCCAACACTGACGCTCAGGGTCATGTCCCTGTGGCGTAGCACCTCCAGCTACGTTTCCCACACCCTGTTCGCTCCCCTCACTTATTTTACACCTGTCCCACCCCCTCCGGGCAGCTAATTTGTGACCCCCATGGGGAGCCAGTCAGTGGATGCAAAAAGCCAGAGACGTGGACCTGCAGGGAGTGATGTCCGGAAAGACCTGCACGGAGACTGAGGGGACACACGTCTCATTCCCAGCTCTGCCCCGAACTTACTGCACGGCAGTGGGCAAGGTGCCCTGCCCGTGTCTCTGAAAGGAGACTCTGGGACGAGGTCACTGCGAAGATTAATTTTTATTTTAGCCTTCCCTGAAGTTAGGAAGTTTGTTTCCCGCCGTGGCTAGCCTTCGAGGACTCACCTGCATGGACAAGGCAAGGCCAGGAGCGGTCGCGGGGTCAAGGCTGCAGGGTGGCCTGCGAGATCTGAAGCCCCGCCACGCGCCAAGCACTGCATCAACACAGGCCCCTGCTGTGCGCAGGGAAAGTCCCCTCTGACGCCGGCATGACCGTGACACTCCTCAAACACGCGGCAACCACCCCCTTTAACAGAGGGATTTAATGACATTACTGGTGATGTCAGTGCTGAGCCCTGGCGCTTACGACTCACGGGAGTGGTTTTAGTGCACGTTCGATGGTGAGAGCTTCCTTTCAAAGTAAGTTCAATTTTCACTATTCGCTAGTAATCCCTCATGCAGATACGCAGACATGTAGGACGTTGGCTTCTGTTTGTTTTTGTTCTTTTTATCCTATGCCTTGGTATATTTTTTCCAAAAACAAAAAGCTTTAAACAACCCACATACTCTACAAAAAGAGAATGGCTAAAGTACAAATGACAGCATAAAAGTTATCACCCAGCCTATATCGCAGCAGGGAAAATATAAAATCTTAGGATAACATCACTGGAAAAGGCGGAATGCTGAATCCTTCCACCCCACAGGCATAGCTAAGTCAGTACTCGCGAGAATAGGGAGAGGGTCGGGAAAGAAATACGGGAAAAATATTAATAGAATAAGCTGATGCATCCTCTAAAAACAATTTTCTTTGTGGTTGTTATAGTGGTGCTTATGAGATAATGTTTTAGTCTTGATTAAAGGAGTGATGGAAGGAAGCCGTTAAGTAACTGACGGCGTGAGCAGCGTGTGGATGTGGAGCAAACCCACAGAGGCAGCGCGGCGATGACTAAAGGTGCGGGATGAAGTGGACGATCTAGAGACCCTGCTAGTTACAGCTGGTGGGACTAAGTGCCGGCTTATGGAGTAGTCAATCCAGTAACCACACAGTGGCCCGGGTGAGGAACTAAAGGCTACTCACCATGGAAACCCCTTTGGCCTCCTGGGAGGCCATCTTGATGACGGCCGTTGTGCTCGTGTTGGGGAAGAAGTATCCGGAGCCTTCTCTGACATATAGCTCCGCCTGCAGGAGGAAGAGGCAGGGAGGGGTCGTGCTGCGTGTTGGAGGGTAAGGGCCCCCCCCAGTGGGTCTCACCCCAGCAGGGTCATGGCAGGGCAAGGGCGTACCTGGATGCCAGGGTGGTTGTAGGTGGTCACCTCTTCTGGACTGACCCTCACGTCCTCCACCAGGATGAGCTCTTTGGAGGCCGACACGGGCACAGGAGGGTCGTGCTGAAGGGGCAAGGCCAACACCGTGAGATCCGAGGCCAGGGCCAACTGCGGGCCAACGCAATGCCTGCCTGCAGCCCACACCTGGGGAGGAGCAGGCCTCGGTCCTGGTCCTGGCCACTCATTACATCCATGACACAAACCCCAATAAAACCCTGGTGCTCCTGAGTCCTGCTAAATGCCTACGTCGCTTTTGAGGCCTTCCTCACCCAAGGCGGAGTGA
>CAUYSK010032438.1:0-37272 GCA_963575035.1 Avahi laniger | reverse complement strand
CTACCAAAAAATAGAAAGAAATTAATTGGACAGCTAAAAATATATATAGAAAAAAATTAGGCGGGCATGGTGGCACATGCTTGTAGTCCCAGCTACTCAGGAGGCTGAGACAGTAGGATTCCTTGAGGCCAGGAGTTTGAGGTTGATGTGAGCTACGCTGACGCCACGGCACTCGGCACTCACCCCAGGCAAGCGAGTGAGACTCTTTCTCAAAAAAAAAAAAAAAAAAGAGAGATTAAGCAAGTTAAGCAGAGACTTGGAAAATATGTTTTAAAAAAAAGACACAAAGAGAATAAATTAAATACAGCAGAAGAAAAGATTAGCAAACTTAAAGACATAGCAATAGAAACTATTCAAACACACACAGAAAGAGACTAAAAAAATGAACAAAGCAATGAGAAATAGGACACCTTCACTTAGACTAACATATGAAAATTAGAGTCTCAAGAGAGGGGAGAGACTGATAAATGTTTGAAGAAATAATAGCCAAACATTTTCCAAATTTGTTGAAAGCTATAAACCTATAGATGCAAGAATCTCAACAAACCCCAAGCAAAACAAGCATGAAAAAAACTACACCAAGAGGAACAAAAGTAACAATAACATCAGATTTCTTATGGGAAACAATGCAAGCAAGATGATAGTTGAGAAACGTCTTTAAAGACTTCATAGAAGAAAAATCTAACAGCCTAGGATTCTATACCCAGCAAAAGTATCTCTCAAAAATGAAGATGTACTCATGTTGAAAGAAGTTCTTCAGGCAGCAGGAAAATGATACAGATCATATGTATAGATATAGATCAACATAAAGGAATAAGGAACACCAGAAATGGTAACTATATAAATATTTTTATTACCTAAATCTCTCTGAAAAATAATTGACTGTTTAAAGCAAAAATAATAACATGTATTAGGAAGTGTCTAACTTATGTAGAAGTAAAATAATATGACAAAAACAACAAAGGCTGTAGTACTGTCTTGTTAAGTTCTTATACATAAAGTGTTATCAATTGAAGGCACATTATGATAAAAATGTGTACGATAAACTCTAAAGCAACCACCAAAAACACACAGCAAAAAAATATAGTTAATAAGCCACCAAAAGTTACAAAATAGAATCCTAAAAAATGGTCAGTCCAAAAGTAGACAAAAAAAATAAGGAAAGGGAGTAAAGTACAAATGAGATAAATAGAAAACATATATCAAGATACTAATTTAAACTCAACCATATCAATAATTACAGGAATCATATTAAATGTAAATGGTCTAAACACCCTGTCTTAGTCCGTTTTCTGTTGCTTGTAACAATACCTGAAACTATAAATTATAAAGGAAAGGAATTTATTTCTTACACTTAATGGAGAATGAGAAGTCCAGGGTCGAGGGGCTGTGTCCGGCAAGGGACTTCTTGCTGATGGGGGACTCTGCATAGTCCCAAGGCAGTGACAGGCATCATATGGCAAGAAGGCTGAGAGTATTAGCTCAGGTCGCTCTTTCTCTTCTTATAAAGCCACCAGTCCCGCTCCCATGATAACCCATGAACCTGGATTAATGAATTAATCCATACATAAGGGCAGAGCCCTCATGATCCCATTCACCTCTTAAAGGCTCCTCCTGTCAATATTGCCACAATGGGGATTAAATTTCAACATGAATTTTAGAGGGGACAAGTACTCAAACTGTAGCACACCCTAATTAAAAGGTAGCAGTTGCCAGATTGGATTAAAAAGCAGGCCCAAAGTATATGCTGCCAATAAGAGGCTTATTTTAAATATAAAGACATTGCTATTTCTATTCTCAAGACTTTAAAACAGCTTGTTATGCTAAAATCAAATTCCCCTGTCTAGGTGTCAGGGGAAGTCCCTTGTCAGATTGGGCCATCCCTACCTATCCTTGTATTTCAGCGAGGCTAGTCTCCTTACAGTTCCTGCCACAGCTTTTGCAGACCCTTGCCTTTGCTTTGTTCCCAGTGCAGATTCCTTCACAACTCTCAAGACCTTTCTGCTTATCCATAACACTTTAACCATGCTTATTCTAGACCAATTTTGACTGACCTGGTCTATGAGTCAAGCCCCATTGCAACTAACAATTATGTCATAGATGGTGGAATGTCAGAGCTCTTAGAACAGTAAAGAATTTCCTGTCCATTCCCCTTATTATATAGGTGAGAATACCATGAGTCCAATGAGGTCATATGGTCAATCCAAGTTCATACAACTTTAGTGGCAGAGTTTGTAATAGGACCAAGACTTATCATTGTTTTCTGTCATTATCTGCAACTCACAATTAAGTACATTTTTTGGTTGTAATTATGGTGTGTGGCACATTAGTATTCATGTAAATATTTCAAGTGCCTGTCTTATTTCCCAAATTAGAGTATAAGCTACCAGTAGACATCTTTAATTAGTATTCTAGCGCTTAGAAAAGATGCTAAATATATAGGTACACAGTGGATTATATTTGAATAATAAACAGTGTCCATATAAACAAGATTATAAAATGTAAGAAATAGTGCGATAGTTTTTGCTATTTGAAACAGTGTTGATTGATTCCCCTCCATAGAGTAGTTAAGATTCAATTGTTTCTCAATTTCCAAATTTTGCTACTCATATATAAAGTAAGTTTAATTTATTGCCTTTACATCTATTGAGCTTTTCAACCATAATATTAATATAAACTCAGTTTATTATATCATCTACAAGTGTTCACAGAGGTCTAAACCTGTGCTGTCTGATACAGTAGCCACTGGTTATTTACATTTAAATGAATGAAAATTAAATAAAATTTTAAATTCAGTCCTTCCATCACACTAGCCAAACCTTAGGTGTCTAGTAGCTCCTGTATCGGATGGCACTGATAAAGAACACTTCATCACGGAAAGTTCTGTTCATTTGTAATTTCTTATATGATGATAAATTATTTTGCCTACAGAAAGGGAAACCAAAGATTTTTTTACAGGAATCACATTGATGAGTCAACCATTCTGCTAACCTGACAGCAGCTCTAATATGTCAATAGTATTAATAATTCTAGTAGTTGTCCCTTCACTAAAGTAGGCATGTATTTCTTCATCCTCAATGGCACAGACTTCCACAGGTACACAGATAATCCATTGAGAAGTAAGAAAATATATCCATATTTTGCACTTTCATGTCCTCACTTCCAAGATGACAAAGTAAAAAGGAACAACGTTTATGCCAAAAAGGGCACGGCCACGTGCAGCATAGTCACTTCATGAACTGCGCCTGATGCGTGCCCAAGGACAAAGCTTTTAATTTATCATTCAAAACATAGTAGAAGCTGCAGCTCTCAGGGACATTTCTGAAACAAATGTCTTCAACACCCGTGTGCTTCCCATGCTGTACGTGAAGCTACATCACTGCATGAGCTGTGCCATTCACAGCAAGGTAGTCAGGAATCATTCTCGGGAAGCCAGCAAGGACCGAACACCTGATTTAGGCCTGCAGGTACTGCCCTGCAATGAGGATCCCATGTAAGGATCTGAGTCCTTAAGGACTGGAAAAAGCTATCCTCTGGGAAACCAGAATGGGCTCTGGCTGCATTTCTCTGTAATCTCCTAACTCTGTTCTTTTTCTACCGAAAGCATTGTCCTTGGACTAGTGTTGCCGTCTCAAGATGGCTACCCGAACAGCTGCTCTGACTGAACCATTCTGGATTAAAGTGACCGGGAAGAGTTTCGTGTGTTGATTAGTTTAGAACAGTCTGTAACGGGATTGGAGTGAATCTCAGCCACATTGGTTGGTTACCTTACTTAATATGGGAAAGGGACATTATAATTGCCCTTGGAAAATCTGCATGGTAATAGGGGAAAGGATATTAGTAAATAATCAAGAATCGGTTACAATCTACAAAAAATAAGTTGTAATAATACCTTAAAATAATAGCTAAAAATGTTAATTTGCATAGTGCTTCAATAATAAAATCTATCATTTTAATTTATATTTATCTTCAAAAGTTCTGAATTTTATCTATCAGTGAAAGTCATTTCACACAAAATGTTTTAAGAGGTCAGTCTTAGGAAAGGTGTCTTTCTCTTTTTTTTTTGTTTTTTTGCAATTTGGTGCTCATTATTACAGAGCAACAGTTTGTGACCTCCTTTACCAACCCATGAGAATTTCTTCCATTCTAGTACTAGATTCTTCATCCTTCAGCATCATTAAGGTCTTAATCGCAATGAATTAGACTCTTGCTTTAAAAACTTTATAAGCTTCAGACCTTATGTTATGATCATTATTTCTGACATCTATAATTGAAGTACTTGATTACTTAAGCAAAATAAAGATGTTTGGTATTCATGATATCAAGATTCATAGTAGCAGTCACATATCTAAATCTTCAGAACTAACTTTGAAAAAATAAAATGGGCTCATTTCTTATATGTAAAACCAAGTATAATATTAAGCAGTATATTGATTATTTTTAGAAAATGAAATATTTTCATTTTCCTATATAGTAAGTCAATTTTAGCTTTTGATTACCTGACAAATTGCTCCAGCAATAATTGGTAATTTTATAATTACCTCGTATTATTTATAGTGAGTCACTAATTCTATAAAGTGCTATGGGAGACAAGATAAAGGATCCTTAAAACATATCATTAATTGGAATATAATAGGATTAGAGAAATATATTGTTTATACACTTGCTATGTTATTTTTGAAATAGTTTTACATAGCTTATCATAAATTGCCTTTAGCAAATAGTTTTGACTTTTATAATGTGCAAATGGCATGCATCTATAGGAACTCTAGCTCCTTAAGATTTTTGCTGATTATTTCAAGTAGTGACTGAACAGCAAAATCACCGGGGAGCTCTGAAAAAATACCTTTCTCCCAGAGATTTTGATTTCATTGCTGTACAGTGGGGTCAGTGCATCTGTAATTTTATAAGCTCTCCCAGGTGATTGTAATGAGGAGCCAAGGTAGAGAACCACTAACTTAAAAGACTTTGAATATCACACAAATAGGGCACAAGTTAATAACTTCAGAAAAAAATGAATGTGTGATGTATTATACCAGACAAGTGGTATAAATAAATGCGCATAAAAGTTATCAGCATTGTCAGAAAAAAAGTTGTTAAGGCTCCTTTTAAATAATGAGTTTAAGTCTGGACACAGTGGCTCACTCCTATAATCCTAGCACTCTGGGAGGCTGAGTCGGGAGGATCGTTTGCGCTCAGGAGTTTAAGACCAGCTTGAGCAAGAGTGAGACCCCATCTCTACTAAAAAAAATAGAAAGAAATTATTGGACAACTAAAAATATATAGAAAAAATTAGCCAGGCATGGTGGTGCATGCCCATAGTCCCAGCTACTTGGGAAGCTGAGGCAGGAGGATCGCTTGAGCTCAGGAGTTTGAGGTTGCTGTGAGGTAGGCTGACGCCATGACACTCTGGCCCAGGCAACAGAGTGGGACTCTGTCTCAAAAAATAAAAATAAAAAATGAGTTTAAGAGCCAGGTGTGGATGGCTGGAGTCCAGGAGTTCAAGGCTGTGCTGTAGTTCACTGCGATCATGCCTATAAATAGCCACTGAACTACAGTCTGGGCAACAAAGCAAGACCTCATCTCTAACAAAAAAAAGAGAAAGGAAGAGAGAGAGAGAGAGAGTTGATTACTAATCTAGTCTAACTCCAGTGAGGGGGACGGACTATACCTTAATGTGAGACCTTGACCACAGTGCTCGAGTAGATAGGCAATGAATGTTTATTAAATATATGAACGAAGGAAGAATCAGTCTTCATTCAGGACAGTGGGTGCTTAATCCATATCAGAGAAATGAAAATCTTAACTTACTTTTAAAGCCTGCCAAGTAAAAAGAAAGCACAATATCTCTTCTGTAAAGCTTCTTATATTATACATTGCAAAACAATTTCATATTTATTAACTTATTCATACATTTCCAATTTTAACAATACATGGTCAGGAAAATCCTTTTTAGCCAGTTACAGAAGAAAAGCTATAATTACATGGGAGCCTGACAGTAATATTAGATCAAGTTAGCATGAGAAAT
The DNA here is from genome assembly GCA_963575035.1 of Avahi laniger. NCBI lineage: Eukaryota > Metazoa > Chordata > Mammalia > Primates > Indriidae > Avahi > Avahi laniger. The sequence goes on along the minus strand of CAUYSK010032438.1, from coordinate 31,244 downwards.
ATTTTTCAAAATACAACATTTGGGCTAGTTCTAATAAGTGTTTGAGAAGATGAGTTATTCAGTAAATGGTGTTGGGACAGTAGGCTATCGATTTGGAAATAAAGCTACACAAAATAAGTTCCAGATGGTTCAAATGGTTAAATACAGATAGAATGAGAATTTAGAGGACAATTTAGGGGATTTTTTAAAAATGTGATCATTGAAGGATGGGGAAGACCTTAATCAAAATCCTAAATCCAGAAGTCTTAAAAGAAGCTACTGAGAGGCACTATACTGTGGTAGGTAAGGAATCTGATTTCAGACAACTTGAGTTCATTTCCATTTCTACTTTTGTAGCTGTATGATCTTGAATCTAAATATCCTATAAACATCCAAAAAGATGTTTACAAGGAAATGCATATTAAAACAACGCACTATATTATTCTTTGCCTTTCAAACTGGCAAAAATTTAAAAGAATTAGAAAAAGTGTGGAGAAAAAGAGTACATCCCTCATATTCTATTGGGAGAGTACAGATCAATACAGCCTTTTTTTGAAGACTGAATTGGCAATATCTATTGAAAGTTAAAATGAGCATGTCCTTGGACTCAGCAATTCCAGCTCTAAATATCTATCCTAGAGAAATAATTATAAATTTTAAAATAAGTATGGACTAGGATTGTTACTGAGGCATGTTTAAAATAGCTAAAAACTGTAATATTCCAAATGTTTATCACTATGAGAATTAACCAATCCTTTTTTTGAAAATCTATAGGTATCTGTAATTTTGCTATGAAAAACTACTAGAAATGGTTTTAGACAATATTTTTCCTAAAAATTGTTAGCTAATGTTTTGTACTAAGTGGCAATTGTAAAACATAGCTAATTTTAATCATATCATGTTTTGAATGTCTTTCTATAAACAAATTTTTTATCTACTTTTTTGCAGAATGGAAACGGACTGTAATCCCATGGAGCTAAGCAGTATGTCAGGATTTGAAGAAGGTTCAGATCTTAATGGTTTTGAAGGAACTGATGTGAAAGACATGAGGCTGGAAGCGGAAGCAGTTGTAAATGATGTTCTCTTTGCTGTTAACAACATGTTTGTCTCAAAAAGCCTGCGCTGTGCAGACGATGTGGCCTATATCAATGTGGAAACAAAGGAAAGGAACAGATACTGCCTGGAGCTCACTGAAGCAGGACTTAAGGTAACTCGCTTTTCTTTTTAGAAAAAAAAGTATGTCTTTACCACTTTATCAAAAAGTTGAGAGAAGTAGGGAGGTGGAGGATGTTATAAGAGAACACTCAATAGCTTCCAAATTTTTTTTAAGGAAAACTTTTCCTAGGAATTTTTTATTAATTTTGGAGTCTTTTGATCAACGTGGGGAAATTGAATTTTTTAAAAAGGAAAAAACATTTGATTTGCAGAGTAATTCTTTGTTTTAATCATCACCCCCAAAACTAATTTATTTCTCACCTGTAGCTAAATGTGTCCACCAAAATTATCCATTCTCTACGTTGAATGAGTTTTGCAATCATTGTGTTGAAAGGATCTTTGTCCATCTCTTATAAATGTCTCTTCTATTAAGACAATATACTTGACTTCACTGTTTTCCATCTCTTAGATCACAATTAAATTAGAATAGAATATTCCACCCTCAAATTTCCAAGAGTGTCCTATCGGCCCTTTATTACGAGTATCTCTTTACTACAAGTGAGCTCTTCTAGGCAGATTGACCTTTACACATTCTTTAAACCAGAATCATAGTTTAGAATAGTAGAAAGCATCACCTGAGAGCAACTTTTCATTAAAAAATATATGTATATTATGATAATCTTTGACCTACTGAACAAAGGGAACGACATTAGAAAATCTAAAATTTAGTTTTAACTTTACTAATCAGTGAATCTTCATGCTTGGTCAAAGGTTGCTAACTTTTCTGTTTCTCTGTATCTGTTAAGAGTAGTTGCACATTATCATAATAAGGTAGAGGGCAAGGCCTAAGCAAGTAAGAATGTCACATAATATTGTGTTAAACAAGTACATGAAAATCTCTTTACTTCACTGGATTCAGTTTGCTGAAGATGCATCATGTGTACTGTATATTCTTGGTAGAGTGAATTGCAAGACTAGCATCTGTACTACGCTCAACCCCCTCGCCGCTGTCATGTAGATAGCTGCTTAGCTTTAGGAGTAGTACCTGACTTGACTAATTTTTGTGCACTCCTTTGCAAATCCTTAAATTTGTACTAAAAGCTTGTAATGTTTAGAAGTGGATCTTGCTGGGCGTGGTAGTGCATGCCTGTAATCCCAGCTACTTGGGAAGCTGAGACAGGAGGATTGCTCGAGCCCAGGAGTTCAAGACCAGCCTGGGCAACATAGTAAGGTACGTTCACATAAGGTAGCTGTGGTGAGGTAGAAGTTCTGATCAGAGAGTCAGAAGTCTTAAATGTGAATTTGAGTGATCTTGGGTGAGTCAGTCTACCCTTCAGAGTCCATGCTACTTTATTTATAACCCAGGGATTAAAAAACTAAAAAGGATTTTGGGGATGATTATATGACAAGTGGTATGGAAAGATATAGATCAGTCTTAAAACCAGTCATGTGCTAGGTACTCAAATATTTGTTTTTCAGTCTGATTGAGTTAGCATTTATTGAGCAACTATCCTGTGTCAGCAGTTGGAAATCAAACCATGAATAAGACATGATCCCTGACCACCAGGAAGATCACAGTCTAGCAGGTATAAGAGGAAGGCAAACAGAACTGTACTCTACTACACCTATGCAGAGTACAGTGATCGAGCATGGCTTTGACGAGGTGGGATTCGTTTGCCTTAGGTGTCTGCTCTGCTTTTCGTTTTAAAAAAATATTCAGCTTCTTTTTCTAACATAAACTTTCGTCTTCTATGACTTAAATGTCATAAAAATTTAGAATTTATACAAGGAGTTTACAAGCTTTAGCCAAGTTAGCAAAAACTAAATTAATTTTACCCTATACTGTGTTGGGGAACCATGATATAGCTTATTAATATAATTTTGTCAAAGAGAAAAATTTTAGCTATGTTTTGGGGAGAGAGGGAAACCCACAGAATAACATCCCCTTTTATCTCACAGTTGAACATTTGTTCCCTGTCAGATAAACAATGTATTAGGTGAATTTGGCCTTTCAGATTACTAATTATAAAGTTAAAGAATTATTACAACTAATAATTAAAATAATTATTTATAAACTAAATTTCTAGGAATAAAGGATTACAAGCTAAGTATTATAAATGATTAAAATATGAACTAATATATTATCTATTATAGTACTTTAATATAGTAGACCCTTAATGTATGTGGAATTAAATAGGGTGAATAATAGGAGCATGTTTTGAAATACAAAAATGAAATACTGTTTTTGTGTAGCTTTTTAAATTCTTTCTCTACATTTTTTTAGGATCAAGAGTAGGTAAATCAAACCTTTTAAATTTTGAAAGAAAAAATTCTATAAGGAGCATTTTACTGATGGTGTTTCTGTGTTATATGTTATACATCATAAGTTGACTAAATATTGAAGATTGTAATAAAAATTGTGCATATTCTGACTTGTATTGAGAAATAGTGTCATTAGATAATTACCCATGTAAACACTTGGTTTTCATTCTGTACCAAGATGAAAACTAGTTTACTGTTGCATTTCTCTTGTAGGTGGTAGGTTATGCTTTTGACCAAGTGGATGACCATTTACAGACTCCCTACCACGAAACAGTCTACTCCTTGTTGGATACGCTCAGCCCTGCGTACCGGGAAGCATTTGGAAACGCACTCCTTCAAAGACTGGAAGCTTTGAAAAGGGATGGACAGTCATGACTAAGCTCTTTTTTTTTTTTAGAGGGGACTGGTGCTGGTACAGAATGTTGACATAAAGCTTGAAATTCTTGCATATGGTCATAGAAAGTGCATCTTTGGTTTTGTGTCTTTATCACTTGCTTCAAATTTAGGCTTTTGACTCAGATGATAATTGAATAATGAATTGGCTTAGTTTCTGATTCACTAAAGGAATTCTGAGGCCATTGCTATGATACCATCATTAAGACATTCACATTTCTTCATATACTATCTCTGCATTTCAAACCCTAATCAGTATTTCATTTTCTTATTACAAGGCTTTGATGCTGCCAGCACTTTCTCTTACATAAAAAATTCTAGACTTGCACAGTAATATAGGAATTAGAATTACCTAACTATAAACTTCGATTCAGCCTACTAAATCAGGGGTTCACTACTAGCTTGGACTGACTTTGTAATAATTATTTTGCTACTGGCCTTATCGGAAACAAATTATCAACTAGTTTCCCCTGCACAAATTTTGAAATTTACTGCTTCACTTTATTTATATTACTATTAGGGATTGATAAAGATGAATTAATTACTAATATATATGACTTAACTAGTATCAAATGAAAAACAGGGGCTGAAATAGTTCTGTATTCCATGTTTGCAGCAGCCAGCCAACTAAGCTGGGTCGAACCATGAGCAAATGAATGTAATAGTTACTCGTTTCCAAGATATCTAAGCACATAAGCAAATACAGGAGCAGTCTCCATTTCTTTTCTTAACAAAAAAACATCGTCAGTGTGTGATTTAAAAGAAGATTCTGGTTTCCTAGAAGACAATATTTTGGCCTGTGTTGATTTTTATTCTGAATGTCTGTTTACATAATGTACACTATATATTCAGAAAGTATTTTTGCTTCAACGTTTACTGTAGTGCTTTGGTACTCCCATGGCACCCCACCTTCCCCAATAGATGTACTGTGTTTTGTCTCTGCTAAATGTATGCAATGTAATATGAGTGCTTTGTATGGGTTTGAAACCAAAGGATGAATGAAGCATTCAGAGACTTAATATTTGAAAAAGGGATACTCTGTATTTTATATTTTATTATAAGTACTGATATTTGTAAACTTAATAAACCGTACCATGCTGCCGCATGTTTTCAAGTACATGTTGAAAAATAAGGATTGGGGAGTTTTTTTAATGGTGACCTAAAGCAGCTGCTGTAACAATGTTGATCTAAGCTTCTGCATCTGGACACACCTTCATAAATTTGTCATCTGCAGATTTTTTTATCATTATTAAAAAAATAAGTACTTTTAGACTCTGAAGATCATGTGGACCAGAAAAAGTTAAATTTCAGTTTGCATCACAATTCATTGTTAAACTTCATTGGAATGCTTTAATTATGTTTGATAATGTATATTCATACTCAGCTTTATTTTCAGATGCTTAACTGGGCAATGAAGTCCAACTTCAGGTTGAACTTTCTCATGCTTAATCTCAGGCTAAATGTAAATGATATTTGTAAAGTTTGAGTAAAATTCTGTTTACTCATTTCGAGTTAAGTATGGAAAAAAGTGATTGTATGTTTAAAAGTTGAAATTGTTCATTTTGTGATAAATGATTAATTCTGAGAGCTTCTGTTTCTATTTTTTAATCCTGTGTTGTTACATTTTTATTTGAAGTGAGTTACTCTTTTTATTACTATGAAAGAGGAACAGGAAGAGAGGACATTAGTAAAACTATACAGATATACTGGAAAAAATAGATATGAAAACCTCCATTTTTCATAGACTGTTTAAAGAACTTTACCAGATAAATTAAGCCTGATTTCACTTCTAAAGGAAAAAAGGGAAAAAAAGTAAAAAGAAAAACTCTTACAAATTAATAAGAAAAAAAGATGAGAACAATGGTCAAATAATATCAAACAACTCAGGAAAAAAATACACATGTCTGTTGCCATTTGAAATATGTTCAACCTAACCAGTAATTCAAGGCAGGAAAATTAAAAATAATCAGACCAGTTCACCTAATGATTTTGTTATTTCTCTTATTTAAATACAATATCAGTAAGGATTTAGTGAGGGGGCATTCTTACATTCTTTTGGAGGATATATTGCTGAAGTCTTTCTGGAAGCATTGGTAATAGAGCCTTTACAAAGTTGATAACTCCTGAACTGGCAGTCTAGCATTGGGGAATGATTCAGCAAAAGGTAAAGTACAAGGATGTTCATTTTCTCTAATGAAAAATCGGGAAGGCTTTAAAGAGTTCATCTTTTTACATCTTTTTGATGGAAAAGTATGCAACCATTAAAAACCAAGAAATATTAGGCTACATGAAAAAAGCGGAATATAAAACTATACATGCTATATTTTGAAAAATAATCATGTAACAAGTAAAATTGAAATAATATTTTAATAGTAGTCATCAGTGGGTGGTAAGGTAATTTTCATTTTTTGGGGGGGTTAGGGTTTTAGGGTTAAGGTTCGTAATTTTCATTTTCATTATGCTTTTTCACATTTCCTACAATATCTTGTATATACTGATTAGAAGGGAGAAATGCAATAGATATGACAGGATTTAAGCTAGCTGAAGAATGTTTCTCTAGCAAAAGCACCAAGCCTTGCTGAATTTTATCTGCTCCCAAGATCCTTGAAGAAGCAGTATGATGTTGAGGAGAGAAGAGTGCACACCTCATTTCCCATAATGACACTCTTCCCACCTTTCCTCCAGGTCCAGAATCAATCACACTTGTCACACAGCAAATCAGCTGCTTGTGCTGTATTTACCATTAGTTTGTTCCATTGCACACTGTCTCCAGTGTTCAAAAACAAAATGTGCTGTTTGAATGCTAAAGGGGATCAAAATAGGAAAGCACTGAGATTTTGATATATACCACATTGACTTTAGAACTTTCCCTTCAATTCTTTTATTTTATGGGTGACATAGCCAAGACTTGGATAGATTGAGAAACTTGCTCAGCAGCCTACCCAGGAGCAGGAGAATTGGGTCAGAACCCAAGTCTGAATCTGCCAGCTATCCCCAGACAGTATATGTTAATAAAAGCCATCACATGAACTTTGTGGTTATATGAAAGCTGATTTTAAGAGAAGGAAGGAGGCTGGTCCGATGGTAGTGGATTATTAGAACTTATTAACATTAGTGTCACTAAAGTTGGTATTCAACCCCCCACTGCTAAATTTGACTGGCTTAAAAAAAAAAGGAAAGAATAACAAAGGAAAGATAAGTTAGTTGGTATACAAGAATTAATAGAATCTCCTAACCTACCAATATACATAAAAAAGTGTATATCTGGAAGCCATAGCCCCTGCAACTGTGGAGCAAGCTCATTTACATGTTATCAGTAGTATAAACAAGAATGAAACACGGGGAAGTTACAGTATTTTATTGTAGCATGACTAGTGGAATAACTTTCAAAGTATTTACCTGCTTAATTGCATATCAACAGGGAATGCAGAGAAAAACTAAAAATTTGAAAATAAGGATTCAAGCAATTTTTTAGAATATTAGAACTATCAAGTCATTTGAAAGAATCCTGAAGCATACTTACTTCAGATTTTGCACTGGTCTTGCATGAATATTTTTACATTTAAACTGACAGCACTTTCCTGTTGATAATAAAAAAAAGAATTTTGCTATGGGCCAACTGTTGCCAAACCGAGTTGGCAAAATTTCAAAGCGTTAATTAGTTTATCAAAACAAGTTTTAATAAGACGTGCATAAAGAAGAAAACGGGGTGGGGACAAGAAAAATGGAATGAAAAGACTCCCTGTTTGTAGAAGTGTCTTAGCCTTGCAGAAGAAAATAATAATAATAATAATTTTACCTTTGGAGATGACTTCAGAAAATAGTTTCATGTATGTCTTATTTAAACCTAACAGCCCTGTCAGGCTAGTGATATCACTCCTGTTTTACAGCCAATTTAACAGCTTGCGGAAAGTGAAAAGATTGGTCCCAATCTCCCGCAAATGGCTACAGAGCTGGAACTTAAAGCCAGATCCCCTGAGTGCCTGACAGCCCAGAGCCTCCAGGCTGTCTGGGCCACCGCCACTTTTTAAGGCAATAAGTTTTGTTGTTTTTTTTTAAAGAACACTGACACACACACAAAAATTGCTGCATGTATTAAATATTAACTTTTAACAAGTTAATGTTTAAAGCACAAAAATATTTCAATATAATCAGGCTGTTCCAAGATAACTGCAGTATGTTCATAGTCCGCCACAACTTTTGTGGTCTTGTGAAAAAATAAGCTGAATGTTATCTTTTAATTTGTGGGTATATCTCAGCAACTTGCTTGTATACTCTCATTTGAAAAGGTCAAAAGTCTGAATTGCATCCCTTTGTGAACGTGACTGACTCTACAGAAGGCCTCTAGGCGCCCACCCCACCCCCGGAGGTCTTTCCGGAACTGATGGAAACAGCCCCCAAAACGGGGAGCCCCCTGGACCAGCAGCAATTGGCTGCACAGCTGGGACCACGCTCGCTGTCGCTCGGGTGTCGTGGACCCCGAAACTCCATGGCAACAGCTTTTCTTTGCAGTGGAGGCTCATGTCACCCCGTCAGACCATGCGCTAGGAGAACGTTAAGTGCCCCCGCATTTCAGAGGAGGCCTGGGCTGTGGGGCTTTTCCTTTTCATCGGATTCACCATCGGTTTTAGCCATCCGGGGCAAGTGCACGCCGGGATGCGTTTCCAGACGGAAGAGAGATCAGGTGGCCCCTGTGACACAGGCCCGAGGGCTCCCGAGGGGACGCGCTCTGCCGGGGGCTGGCAGCCGTAGCAGGGCGCGGCGGGGAGGAGCACTCACGCGGGGACGCCCTCGCGCTCGTCCCGGGAACCGCGGCCCGCACGCCCCGCCCGCCAGGGTCGCCGGCCGCTTCCTTGGCAACCGAGGGGACGCTTTCCCCTTAGCAACCAGAGCGGCTCTCGCCATGGGTGAAGAAGAGGACGCCGCTGCCCGGACGGAGAAGGTTATCCGCATCCAGCGAGTGTTTATAAACCTGCTGGACTCCTACAGCAGCAGAAACATCGGGAAGGTGAGCGGCGGCGGCGCAGAGCCGGACCCCGGCCCTGAGCTCCCAGGCCCCTTCCCGCGTCCTGGGCACCGCCAATGCCCCCTGGAACCCAGGCCGCTAAAGTGCTACCACTTAGGAACCCAGGTGTTTGGAGATCTCAGGTCCAGCCTGTTCCTCCTCCTTTTAATGAAGGGAAACTGAGGCTCAGAGGGAGGAGGGGACTTGCCCCAGATCACAAAGCGTTGAAGGCACGACCTGGACATGGATCCCAGGTCTCCAGCCTCCAAACTGGGTTCCCTTTCCACTCCGCCACCGCACCTGAAGGAGGCAACAGACGAGACAATAAATCCAATCTTTATATCGCCCATCCCTCCAATACATGGCTTTTTAGCATCTGTTATGTACCAGCCACTGTTTGTGGCCCCGAGTCCCATTAAGCTTCCTTACCTTTCTCCATCTTCAGCCCTGGAAAATGTATCATTTCCCCTGGGTAGGACCCATCCGTCTTAATTCTATCTCTGGAGCTACACAGAAATCTAACCTCACCCTGGTCAGACTCTGTGAGGCTAATGATTACACTTCCAAACATAAAGCTGCTTAAAATAGGATGAAGCTACAGGACATACCATCTGTATTCATTTCCTAGGGCTGTGGTTACAGAATACCACAGACTGGCTGTCTTAAAACAACAGAATTTATTCTCTCATAGTTCTTGAAGGCAGAAGTCCAAAATCAAAACGCAGGTTTGGTTCCTACTAGAGGCTAGAGCCTCCAGGGGACAATCTGGTCCATACTTCTCTCCTAGCCTCTGGTGGTTGCCAGCCATCCTTGGCATCCCTTGGCTGGTAGACCCATCATTCAAACCTCTGCCACCTTCTTCACATGGTGTTCTCCCCTGTATGTCCCTGTATCCAAATGTCCTTCTTCTTATAGGGACACCAATCATTGGGTTAGGGGCCACCCTAATCCAGTATCACTTCATCTTAACTTGATTACATCTGCAAAGACTATTTTCAAGTAAGCCCACATTCACAGGTTCTACAAGGACAGGAATTTGGGGAGACACTATTCAACCCAATACACCATCTAAAGTGCGTCAATTGAAAAACAGAGATTTAAGTATAAAATTTATATATAAAAATAGTATATTTTTATGTAGTATGTAATTATATATGATAAGCAATATATATGATATGTATATTAAATTTCATATATATCTACTAGAAAGGACTCCAAACACAGAATACATCTTCCAAATTACCAGAAAAGGTGGGAAAGAAGGGGCAAGGACACAAAAGAAACTAAAACAATACTATAACAAAATTTTTTAAAAGAAAGGCATTAGAGCTTAAAATTAAAAAAAAAATACTGCAGAATCACCTGGGGAGCTTAACATTTTAAAAAATGCATTACAAACAGGTGTAGTATAATCTTATTTGTGTTTTTCAAAAAGATGCAGATATAGAGAAGATAGAGAGATGATAGACATCCACACACAGAAAATCTCTTGGAAGATACAGAAGACACTGTTAGCTGTTACTACCTCTAAGGATGGGATTCATTCACTCCTGAGCACCTACTAAACACTAGGCACAGAGAACTATGTGTGAATAAGACAGACAAAGCCTGTTGCCCTCGACCGGGCGCGATGGCTCACGCCTGTAATCCTAGCTCTCTGGGAGGCCGAGGCAGGAGGATTGCTTGAGCTCAGGAGTTCAAAACCAGCCTGAGCAAGAGCGAGACCCTGTCTCTACTAAAATTAGAAAGAAATTAATTGGACAACTAAACATATATAGAAAATATTATCTGGGCATGGTGGTGCATGCCTGTAGTCCCAGCTACCGGGGAGGCTGAGGCAGGAGGATCGCTTGAGCCCAAGAGTTTGAGGTTTTTGTGAGCTTGGTTGACCCCACGCCAATCTAGCCCGGGCAAAAAATTCAAAATCTTTATAAAATAAAAAAAAAAAAAAAAAAGCTTGTTGCTCTCAAGGCCCCTGCCTCTCCTGGAAGGAGACAGGCAATAAATAAATTTTTTAAATAAACAAGATATTTCAGTGTGCGATAAGTATCCTGAAGGCAAGAGAGGATGAGATGATGACCAGCGAGAGAGCAGCTACTTTAAATAGAGTTGCTCTCTTGTTTTCATTTTTTTCCCTGCCTAGAGATGTACCCTACAAAGGGCTCCCTTGGAAGGTTACATTTAACCTGACATACCCAGGATGGGGATCAAACTGTAGGAAATAGTTCTTAGAGGGCACGGCAAAGGCAAAAGTTCCAAAGTGGGAATGAGGTTGGCGGCTCTTGAGCGCACAGTGGCTAGGGTGCGGTGTGCCCGGACCCCAGGGCAGACTTCTTCGTTAGGCACATCAGGCACCATGCCCAGGGCCCACAAGATCCTTAGGAATGCAGAAAAGTGTTTTAATTTCTTTTAAAATCAAAAGGAAACAAATAAAATATTAAGGTCAAAGATTATGTTTATCTTTATAGCATGTCATCATAAAATATAATTTTTAATATTTTTTTATGGAGGAAGGGGCCCATAAAAGTCAGAATGTAGCCTTACTCAACTCCGAAACAGAAAACACAGATGGTCGGCACTCCATAGATATTTAGAACATAAATTAATAAACAAGGTCAAGCACAGAGGGCCAGATCATGGGTGGCCTTGGCCAGGAGTTTGGTTTATATTCTAAATTCAATGGAAGGCCACTAGAGCATACAGTAGACCCTTGAACAACACAGGGCACCAACCTCCCTCACAGTTGAAAATCTACATATAACTTTTATTTATTTATTTATTAGTTTGTTTATTCACAGAGACATGGATCTATGTTGCCCAGGTTGGACTCAAACTCCTGGGCCCAAGTGATCCTCCCACCTCAGCCTCCTGAGTAGCTGGGACTATAGGCTGCATATAACTTTTTCAACTCCCCAAAAACTTAACTACTAATAGCCTACTGTTGACCAGAAGCCTTACCAATAACATAAACAGCCAACATATATTTTGTGTTATATATATTGTATACTTTATTCTTACAATAAAGTAGAGAAAAGAAAACGTTATTAAGAAAATCATAAAAGGGCCGAGCGTGGTGGCTCACACCTGTAATCCTAGCACTCTGGGAGGCCAAGGCAGGAGGATCGTTTGAGCTCAGGAGTTTGAGACCAGCCTGAGCAAGAGCAAGACCCAGTCTCTACTAAAAATAGAAAAACTAGCCGGGTGTCATGGTACACACCTGTAGTCCCAGCTACTTGGGAGGCTGAAGCAGGAGGATCACTGGAGCCCAACAGTTTGAGGTTTCTGTGAGCTAGGCTAATGCCAGGGCCCTCTACTCAGGACAACAAAGTGAGACTCTCTCAAAAAAAAAAAAAAAAAAAAGAAAAACATGAAAAATAAAAAATATTTTCTGTTCATTAAGTATAAGTGGATCATCACAAAGGTCTTCATCCTCGTCATCTTCACACTGAGTAGGCTGAGAACAAGGAGGAAGAGGAGAGGTGGGTCTCAGGAGTGGCAGACACAGAAGAAAATCTGGGAATAATTGGACCTGTGCAGTTCAAACCCATGTTGTTCAAGGGTGGACTGTGTAAAAGAGGGAACATGACTGAGATTAGGAACCAGAGGGGGAAGGGAGTCCAACATTTTACTTTATCCCCTTTTGATCTCTATTTTTTACAACACAATATTTTTATAATAAAACTTTGTCTTTTAGTAAGCAGAGATCTTTTTCAAAAGCTTTCTTTCAATAACAGGATTTTCTGGTTAGCCCTTAATTAATCAGGCCTCTCTCAAATTCCAGTTAATTACTGTTAATCTGTTCTTAGTATTGCTGCTTGGCCTTTTGGCCAAGATCGAGTGTAGAGTCTGTTGTAAGAAACCCGGGAGCAGGAGTATGAAGCCTATAAAAGAAATGGAAGCTGTGTCTCTTGTTTTCAGGCTCACAGCCCGGCTGGGCAATGCCACCCCAGCCCCATCTCCTTAGTGCTGGGCACCAATTTCTGCTTCTGTAAAATTGAATATGTACGTTGGAGAGATTGTAAATTAAAATATACATAATGTACTTGGGAGAAATATATTCCAATACGTGGTTGAAGCTGACAACCTAGCATGCTAACTTGTACTGTTTTTTATCAAAATAAATGAGGTGGGACTTTTTGTATGTTTGGTTTTACTATATTTTTCTTCCCAAGGTGTGTGAATGCCATGATTATTTATATATGTTTAATATACAAACTAACATAAAGTGATTAACATATATAAATGATTATTTACATATATGAATGAAACTCTGAAACATTACATAAGCCACTCCCAAGGATAGCTTTTGTAAAACTTCGCCAACCTCATTCTATTTCATTATTCAATAGGGTAGCCACAGGCCACATGTAGCCACTGAACACTTACACGTGGCTAGTCCAAATGAAGATGTGCTGTCAGTGTAAAATGCACATAGAATTTCAGAGACTTAGTATGAAAAAATGTAAAATATCTCATTAATAATTTTATATTGATTACATATTAAATTGATAATATTTCAGATATATTGGATTAAATAACACAGTATTTATATAAATTTCATCTGTTTCTTGTCACTTTTTTAAATCTGGCTACCAGAAAATTTGAAATTTCCTAAGTGGCTCATATTACGTTTCTGTCTTTCTACTGGACAAGAGAAACATCTTCAGGACAGCTCAGCTCTGCTTGTTGCACGGCTACCTCTGCTGCAGCAGGGCGGAATCCTTAAGCAAGTTATTTAAGCTCTCCCAGACTGAACTCCTTGTCCTCAAAACGGGGAATCACCACAGTGCCCGCTTCCCTGTGTTGTCATGGGAATTAAACCAACTTAAAGGAGGTGACAGTGTGCAAAGCATTTGTCTTGCCCGTGTGGCACCTAGCGAGCCCTCAATAAAGGTTAGTTTCTAGAATCATTGATTGGCTGCCCTTACTCTAAATTGTTCTTAGTAGTTGAGAAATTGAGAAATTTCAGTTTTCTTGCAGTTTTTTTTTAAGCAAATGTTTTTTAACTATATAGTTGCCACTGGCTTTTTATTTCAAAGGGCAAAAACACAATGATTGCCAGTTTTAAACATAGAGAAGGAAAAAAGAGAATCACGGCAGGAATTACTCCAGGTAACATGCGACACGTCTAGAACCTGCTTTTTGTTACAATGTGGACAACCACAGGGACAGGGGTCGGCTGGGTCGGCTGGGACGGCTGGGTTCGCGCGGGCTGGAGCGCCCACGCCAGGCACGGCCGGCTGCCGGTTCAGTGCACTCTCCTGCCCTGGGTACCGATTTTCAGCGTCACAGCGTATTTACCACACACTAGGACACGCCCCGAAACTTAGGGACACTGCAGGTGAACAGCACTGTCACCACTGCTCAGACACAGGAGTGGGGCTCGGAGGGTCCCCACTGGGGACTCAACTGGGTCCCCAGTTGCTCTTCCTGCGGATGTTGCTGGCGGCAGGCCCACCCCGGAGGGCGCCTGAGACCCCCTGAGAGCTGCACACTCCCCACCGCTCCCAGGGCTGCTCAAGCCACGCCGGGTCGGGGCCATTCTGCGGGGAGGGGCCCGGGGTCTGGGGCCTGGGGGGAGGGGGGCTGAGTTGTGGGATGGTGTCTGGAGGGAGGGGGGCCAGGGTCTGGGGTCTGGAGGGAAGTGGGCCGGGGTCTGGGGTCGAGTCTGGAGTCGGCCCCAGATCTGGGGCCGAGAGCGGGATCTGGGGTCTGTGCGGACGCGCCCCAGCCCCCCATCCCTCCCCCGACCCCAGCCCGCCCCTACGGTGCCTCCTGGGCCGCCAACCCGCCTGCCGGCGCGGGCCGGCTGTTTTCTTGCAGTTTCTGTCTAACTGTGTCGCGGGGGCTTCACTTGAAGAAATTGCAGAAGAAGAGGAAGAGGAGGATGAGACTAAGTCGGGTATGCCGGAAGCCTCATTGGCCAAACTGAAGGAAGGCACGTTCCAGATCGTGGGCACGCTGTCCACGCCGGAAAGCCTGCGGCCCGACTTTGCCGTGGAGACCTACTCCGTAAGTGCCGGTGGGCTTTGCTAGGAGAGACAGAGGGAAGATCACCTTCCGCCCCAGCCTTCCTCCCTACGCTGTTGCTCTCTGCCTCTCGTTCCCTCTGGGCCACTTCGTGCCAGGCCTGGGCGCGCCCTTCTCCTGGGATAGAGGTTAGCTATGGTGTCTCCACTTTAAATTTTTGGCTGAAGCAAAGAATTTAAATTAGTCTTGGAAGGGATGGATCTGATTTGGACTTTCAGACTCACAAAATTCTTCTCTGCGTAAAGCACATTCTGCCCTCAATTATCGAAGACAGCTCTGGGCCATGGTCCGTACCATCTGTGAAAGAGAAATAGGCTTTGGTAATAAGCCAATCAGGAATAATACACCATTACTGAGAAGCAGTGCTGCCTTTAGGTGACAAATTCTGCACAGTCCTTATCCTGAGATATTTATTTATTTTATTTTATTTTATTTTATTTTTTTTTTGAGACAGAGTCTCACTCTGTTGCCCAGGCTAGAGTGCCGTGGCCTCAGCCTAGCTCACAACAACCTCAAACTCCTGGGTTCAAGCAATCCTCCTGCCTCAGCCTCCCAAGTAGCTGGGACTACAGGCATGTGCCACCATGCTTGGCTAATTTTTATATATATTTTTTTTTAGTTGTGTACCTAATTTGTTTCTATTTTTAGTAGAGACGGGGTTCTCACTCTTGCTCAGGCCGGTCTCAAACTCCTGAGCTCAAACGATCCGCCCGCCTCAGCCTCCCAGATTGCTAGGATTACAGGCGTAAGCCACAGCGCCCAGCCGTGAGATATTTAAATACCGGAGAAGAGGTACCCTCTTCTCCCAGGCTAACTCCTCCCTTTACCCTGCCTGCTACTCTCTGGACCCTACCATACAGCTTTGCACATGCTATCACCTGGAACAGCCTTCCCTCTTTCTTCACTCAACCAGCCTTATTCATTTCTCAAGATTTAACTCATGAGATCACCTCCTCCAGGAAGCTATCCATGATTCCTACTTCTCCCCACTCCTGGTTTGGATTCTGAGCTCTTTTCTGAGCTCGCATAGCATCCTCTACCTGGGTAGATCATTAGGTCATAACACTTTTCACACTCCATTGTTATCATCTGTCTGTTGTGGGTCCCATGAACTGTAACTGTCAGGTCCTTGAGGGTAGAGACTGCCTCATTTATCCTTGTGTTTATCCACGTATTTTTGGCACAACCACTGGCACAAAGTGGCCCTCGAGAAACATTTGTGAAATGGGTGAATGAGTCCTCTCCCAACATCTTTGGGACCTTTCTTTACCATTCACCCCCTTTCTCTCGCTCACCATGGCTTCTTCCTCTCCACCTATGCATATGC
Organism: Avahi laniger; assembly: GCA_963575035.1. Classification (NCBI taxonomy): domain Eukaryota; kingdom Metazoa; phylum Chordata; class Mammalia; order Primates; family Indriidae; genus Avahi; species Avahi laniger. Next base: position 15,033 of record CAUYSK010032438.1, on the reverse strand, counting down.
TCAAATCACTTCTTATTGTAAAAAGCACTTAATTTGGCCTCACTGTTGACCACCAGCCTCTTCCTCTGCCTCTGGCCGCCACTACCAGTGAACTTCAGAAGGGGACTGGGCACATTTGCAGCCTCAGTCCTTCACCCCCCATTCCCCGGTCTGTCTAAGGCCAGCAGGTTCTGCCCCCACCACTTCACGGGAAACGCCAGCGTCACCAGCGATCTCCTGACCTCCAAGGGCTCATCTCACCCGGCTTCCGAGCAGCAGCATCCTGGTTCGCAAGAGAAACTCTCCTCCCCTCCGTGGGCGGCTGTTACACCCTGACTTTCCTACAAGTTCTTTCACTGGCTCCTTTTCCTCTTTCCACCCTTTAAATACAGTTTCCCTGGAGCGCCCTCCTTTCTCATAACAAGTATGTTTCCTAAATCTTCTCCAGTCCTGTGGCTTCAGCTCCCCATATGAGCCAATGCTTTTCAGGTCTTTCTTCAGCCTGACTCACAAATCCAGCTGCCTGGGCTAGACCTCTGCCCGGGTTGTCCTGCAGACATGGCTGAATCAACATATTAAAGACCTATTTATCACACTCCTCTACAAAACCTCTCTGCCCTTTGCACTCCTGATTGCGCTAAGGACCTTGCTGTCTCTATCAGTTGGGGCTGTTTTGGGCTGCAAGTAATAGTAATGGGGGAAAAGGCAGGCAAGCTGGCTTAATCAATAAGGAAATTCATCAGCTTATGTAGTCGGCAGCCCAAAGGTGGAACCGGCTTCAGGGCTGACATGATCCAGGAGCACCAGCCCCTTTTCCTGCCCCTTCCTGGGCTCTGCTCTCTTCTGTGGGTGACTTCATCTTCAGAGTGGCAGCAAGGCTGCAACAACCCAGTGCCTTACGTTCAGACACAGTAACACCCTGACAAAGAAAACTTCCAGAAGATCTCATAAAAAGGAGGATAAATATTCCCAGCAGATCTTGGCAAGCATTTCCTTGAATCTCACTGTCCTGAAGTGAGTCATATGCTCTTTCCTGAACCAAACATTTACACTTTGATCAATAAGACTCATCTCTTAAGCCAGAAGGTGGAGTTAATTTCCCACAGGCTTAGAAGAGGGCAGTATTTGAACAAAATTGGGGTTCTGTCGGGAAAGAGGAAGAGCAAATGGATGTTTCAACAGTGGAAGACAACAAACAGTGTCCTTTATAACAGTCATCATGCACCACCCTCCACCAAAGGCAACACCTCCAATCACCGTGGACTCTTCACTTGCCCTGGACTTCTACATCCTGCTGGTCATGGAATCCCCTACCCATCTCTGTGACCCTCTCTAGTAGCCCCTCCTTCCCATTCTCATAGCCATTTGCATTAGTTCAGATCTTTGTCACTTCTCACTGTTTACTGAATTTGATTCGGCAAATGTGTATTGAGCGCCCCAAGGGTCCGTAGATGAACGTGGAGCTCACAGCTTGGCAGGGACTCCACAGCAGTACAGCAAACATGGTGACAGAGGCGTGCACACAGCAGCTCCCAGAGCACTCTGAAAGGGACAGTTGATGAATTCTCAGTCTTACCTATAGAGCCAAGCAAATGAAGCTTCAAACTCCTCCCTGCCAAATAGATCGAGGCCCCCTAAGCTCTTCTGATCTTTAGATCTGTCTGAAGTCTGCAGATGGCCTCCTTTGGGAGCCTGCGACCTACTGGAGATGGTGGGGCTGGGACTAGGCCTCCAGGGCCGAGTAGAGCTTGCAAAACAGATAAGGGAGGAAGGAAACACCACACAAGGGAATGCCTGGGAAAGTGTATGGTGTGCTTTGGACTAGAAGGAGCATGGGTTAAGGAGCCAAGGCGAAGACGCAAGGGTGGCAGAAAAGGTGAGGGAGAGTTGAAGATGGAAAACATGCTGGTGCAGGTTGTGAAAGGTGCCTCCACCTGGCTCAGCAAACCACCTGTTATTCCCTGAACATCCCAGGCTCTGCCAGGTGAGCTCGTATTCACCCTTCCAACGCAACTCAAATGTCAACTCCCTGGAGACATAGTCACATCTTCCTCCTAGTCCACTGAACCTCACATGAAATCTGTGATAGCCCTTTCCACATTTGGGGCTGCCGTGCCAAGCTGTACAGGTTGCACACTGTACAAGGGTGCCTGGATAAGGATGAGTAAGGCCTGCAGAGAAGCCTGTTTTGCTGGCCGCTCTGTGCCTCTGAGTGTATGCCTTCTTATAATTTTCTTCACCAAGAGCAGTTTGCCTTTTCTAATTTATACAAAGGTTTCATATGTGCTTAGTACGAAACCTAAACATGTAGACAAGTACTTTTCTATATTAGACTATAATTATTTGCTCAGAATTTTCTCAACAAATCACACACACATGATTCTCCTTAGTATTAGCAGCCATTTATTCATTTTGCCTCTATCACTAGGGTCAAAAGCAGGGTCCACAAATGTCTGTTGGGTGAACAAATGGATGCGCAAACATGGTCACTCAACATCTGGTCAGGACCACTATTCTCTTGAAAGCGTGGTTGTTCTGTTCTAAATCGATCCAGCCATCATTTAACAAGTATGCATAATTTTTTATGGACACCCCTCTTACCTGCTTTTACAAGCTGGAATCATAGATGCTTTATTTTCTTTCTCTTGGACACATCTAGAGCATACATCTTTGATTTCTCCTATTCTTCCAGTATTCTCTCTTCTTTTCTTTGATGTGTCATCCCTGAATCTGGATCAGTCCCAGGTGTACTGGGAAGGTAGTATCCTTTCACATTGTCATGCTATTGATAAAGTAAATGTTGTATTTGATCAATATTTTCAGAGCATCTTCCCTCTTCCATATTCAGACCAGATAAGGAACTGAATGGCTGGAGAATGGGTTGAACTGTGTCTCCCCAACACAAAAAAGCTGACTGTCTAATCCCCAATACCTCAGCATGTGAGCTTATTTGGAGACAGGGTCCTTGCAGAGGAAATCAAGTTAAAAGGAGGTCGTTAAGGTGGGCCCATAATCCTGTAGGACCAATGTCCTTATAAGAAGGGGAAATTTGGACATAGCACACGGGGAGAATGCCACGTGAACATCAAGGCAGAGATCAGGGCGATGCCTCTGCAAGCCAAGGAATGGCAGTGTTTGCCAGCCGACCAGCAGAAGTAGGGGGGAGGCATGGGACAGATTCCCTCACAGCCCCTGGAACGAGACAACCAGGCAACACCTTGACCTTGGACTTTTAGCCTCCAGAACTATGAGACTCCTGCTGTTTAAGCCACTTAGTTTGTGGTACTGTGTTCCAATAGGCCTAGCAAACTAATGCAGACGGATACAAAGGGACCTCGAGAACAGGGCCGGAGAAGCCAGAAGTGGTGTGTGCTGTTGAATTTAATAAGGATGTGTTAACCTCACCAGGGCAGCCCTGTCCTTTCATAAGGACATGCATCCACTTTCCTTTGTTCTCCAACCAAGTTGTGTGGTAAGAGATCAAGTTTGATCTGAAAGGTTCTACTTTGATGCAACTGGTCAAGAAACTGTGGAGGAATATCTGATGCTTGGGACAATGGGAATAGCAACAAATGCAAACCTGGTTTGCAAATCCAGGGTCCTTTTTATGATTATCTTAACACCCACCCATGGTATTGTACCGTTGGGAAACGTGCTAGCAGCATGCAGCAAGGAAAAACTGGTCAAAACACAATGATCACCAAAGTTTCTTCTGTCTGATGTAAAAACTTTACATCTCTAAACATTAAAAGTTTCTGTATTTTGAAAATATTCCTGAGAGTCAACTGTAATAAGCTACCTTACATCTAGAAAGAGAACAGATTAATTCTGTCTTGAGGATTGTGAAACTATCCAAATTAATCACTCATCAGCACTTCTAAGTGATTCATGACATATAATTGCTCAAATAATCTTGCATAGAGTTTGAGTTAGTTTTAAATGCTTCATTCATTTTCTTCCAGTGTGTTCTAATTCTTCCCTTCTGCATTGAAGTTTAAATAGCATTGGAGTTTAAATAGTACCTAAGATCATTATGCAATTTTTCCAGTCACCTGTTCCAGGCTATTTTCATACCTTTCTTTGTTACTTGTAAACTATACACAGAAGAGAGCAAAATTTCGTTTTAAATAGAAATCCTTCCACAACCATTTCCTGTGGGACTTTTCGATGTAGCGTATCTATTTTGGAAACTGTCATTTCATCTGTATATTAAGGTTACCTTGTTAGCTTCCTGCTGCAAATGACTGTCACTTTTCTTTTCCAGACCATCTCCCGGGAAGACCTTCTCCTGCGCCTGCTGGAGTGTGATGTTATCATTTACAACATCACTGAGAACGTGCAGCAAGTAGAGGAAGCCACGTGGGCGGTCTCTGGTCAGTGGGGTGCACTATGAAATCCACGCTAATGAATGTGCTTGTGGATAGGTACTCTTGAAGACGAGAATAGTTTTAATCATCAAAAAAAAGAGAAGAAACATTTACTTTCCATTATTCAACCTTGATTCATTCCACAGGCACTGCTTAAGGAGGTAGGGTTAAATGTGCTGGGGAGATACAAAGATTCCTAAGGAAAGGATTATACCCTCAAGGCACTTGTAGTCACACAGGAGACCTAAGCCTCCAAGGAGAAACATTACTGCAACACAGAGAGCAGCGTCACAAAGTACATGGAAGAGTGATGTGACTTTCGTGGGGAAGGATTATTTCTAACTGGAAGGATTCAATTCAATTCAACAAATGTTCTCTGACGGCAAAGGTCAGGAAAGGCTTGCAGAGAGTGCCTGCGTTTTGAAAATGCTTTGTACCGTGGAAGTGGGGAGAGTACAAAAAAAAAAGAAAAAAAGAAAATGCTTTGAAAAATGTGATGAACTCTAAGGACCTTAGGTCTAAGAGAACAAGGTGGTATTTAGCAATTTGGTGCTTTCGTGATTTATTTCCTCCTTAAGTCTGGAGCAAAGAGGAAAGCAAATCAGCTTATTTGAATAATCATTTTAAGCCAGAACAGCCAAAGAAGACACACAGCACAGTACATCTCAATGCCTCCAGTATTTTTGTTTTAGGTGGATCAGACCAGAGGTTGGCAAACTTTTTCTGGATAATAAATATTTTTGGCTTTACAGAGAAAAAAACCAGCCATAAACAACATGTTAATGAATAGGCTGGGTTCCAATAAAACTTTATTTACAAAAACAGGTAGTACTTTACCAACCTTTAGATCAGCAGCGAAGCTATATTTTGGCTTGAATTCAAAGAAATGGAATGGAGCCTCAGGAATGACTGTACCATTATTCAGAGAAATGGCGACAGGAACACAGATGTGTCTATAGATGTGTGGATTCCTCGGGAGCTTAGAATGTTTGATTTCTCATATATAACTTTGTGCCTAAATTTCATTCAATAAGGAACAAATCAAAAAACATGGAGACTGTCATCTTTTGGAACAGAGCTTATTTAAAGCCTACTTTCTGCATGTTGTTCCTTTGCAAATATTTACAGATAATGTATAATTGCACCACCTGCAATAACAATCAGAGCTAATGTTTACTGAGCACTGTTTTGTGCCAAGCTTTGAAAATGGATTTTTCTTATAATGTATACTTGCAGTTTTCTTTAAATTTTTAAAAATTTTTTTCTAGAATAAAACCTGGACATGTTTTGAAAATTAAAAAACACAGTAGGGATGGGGCAGGGAGGAGGTTATAAAAAAAAGAAAAACAGAAATAAAAAAGCACAGTAGGGCTTAGAATAAAGAGGAATAATTTCCTGCATTTCCTTTCTACCCTGTCCCTGGTTCCCCAAAGCAACCTCATTCCCCAATGCATAAAAGTACCTACATGGTCTGGGCATGGTGGCTCATGCCTGTAATCCCAGTGCTTTGGGAGGCTAAGGTAGGAGGATCACTTGAAGTTAGGAGGTCAAGATCAGCCTGGGCAACACAGCAAGACCTTGTCTCTACAAAAAAATTTTAAAAGTTGGCCAGGTGCAGCAGCATGCTCCTGTAATCCCAGCTACTCAGGAGGCTGAGGCAGAAGGATCATTTGAGCCCAGGAGTTGAAGGCTACAGTGAACTATGATCAAGCAAACTGCATTCCTGCCTGGGCGACAGAGTGAGACCCTGTCTCTAAAGAAAAAAAAAAATGCTTATGTGAATGCTCTTGGAAAGAGCAACAATTCCCTACATTTCCTTTCTGCTCTATCCCTACTTCCCAAAAGCAACCTCATTTAATACATAAAAATGCCTACATGGGTGCCCTTGATTGTGAATTTCAGACATTGACCACTGACTTCCTGCTGTACCGGATGTGCATCAGCCCTTTCTTAGAACCACCCCATGGTCCCTCAAGGGAGTTTGATCATTCCTCAAACTATGACATTGCATTTCCTTTCATGAGCTTTAAAATGTAGACACTTACTGCTTCCTTCTTCATTCTAACAAAGAGCTTTAAATAATTAAGGACATTTTTCTTCTCTATTTGGAGGAAAGGTTTTAACTGAATCACATTGTTTTTTGAGATAGGGTGTTTGTGTCTGCAAGAAAGTATAGGCAGGGACCCTTCTCTGCCATCAGAGGCACCCAGGGGCATGGGGTTGGTAGGGCTGTGAAAAATAGGGGTAGGGACTTCGTCATTTTACCTGATGCAATTCTTAGATTTTCTTTTTCTTACAATGGATATATATTGCATTTTAATCATGTTTTATTAAATTATTTTAAAATATTGTAGAATTCTCTTAACTTGCCTTTTTCAGATACAATGGAAGGAAAGCAAGATGACATAGGCAAAAGGAATAAATTATTAGTAATGAGAGAAAATATTTGCATATATGGATAAAAGGTGTGTTCAAACTAGAATGAGCAGATCGTTTTAGACCCATTATAAATACCATAAATAAAAAAGCACAACCCAATTAGAGGACCTCAAAGTGTGCCAAGTATTCACAAAATAGGCCACACTGAAGCACAGCACAGGGGAGAGGTTGAAAGAGCAAAATTAAATGGAAGAAACAATTTCTGTTATTAGAATAAAAACAGAAACTAAAATTGACATTTGAAGTTGAGATTAATATGTGATCATAGTGTTCTTAGACTTAATTCAATAATACTTTCTCATCTTAGGGGAGAAATCCATATATTTATTAGATCCAGGATATCAGCATTTCATATTTTTGCTTATTGTTTAGGGAATCACCTCATGAGCCTAAAAACATACAATGACAACTGCACCACTTAGCCCCTCTGACAATTCAGTTAGACTTCACTTCATAGCTTAGATTTTTTTTCTGGAAAAGTATACATTATGAATAATATTTTCATGAACTCACTTGCCGAATGCATTCAAGGAGAATCTTGTAGCCCTCCTGCGAAGTGAAAAACCCTTTGAAAATCAAATGCTCACCTTCCTGCCCACCGTGAATTACTTCCCTCCACAACAGCTTTAGCTGAACAGGGCTGCCTTACGTGAACCCTTTGGAGGGCCTCACCTTCAGATGTGGGGCCTCTGTCGTCCCCATCCGCGGCTGCTCCCCTCCCTGTGCAGCTGGCCGATGGCATGGCAGGGAGTGCACCGGCCTGGCAGCCAGGCGGCCTGGATTGGACTCTGCCCCATCACTGCCCTCTGTAGCTCTGGGCGAACGGTGCCTCGGTTCCCCCTTCTGTAAAACAGGGAGAATCGTAGTGCCTCTCTCGTAGTGGTGAAAATTCAACAAAGCCCACGCGTTGTTCTAATTCACGTCAACTGTGATTATTACTATCACCTGCCCTCCAAAAAAGGGACCGCACACAGCTACAGGCCAGGAAACAGGAAGGGGCCAGCCTTATGAGCTGAGCTCAGAAGGGATGGAGCAACTGGAGGGAGAATTGGAAGAACAGTGGTGGGGACAGGAGAAGCATCATGGGCAGCACCTTCCCGGTGTTAAGTTGCTCCTTAAAGAGGTAACCTCAAGCCCCACTGGTAACTGACAATGTACGAGATTTCGAAAGCAAGTTGTGCAAGGATGCAAATAACTGCTCTGCTTCTTCGTCCCACAGCACTGAATGAGGAAGTCGTCCAGTTTGAAAAGCGAAAGGTGTTTATTTTACTATCCACGGTGATGACTTGGGCGCGATCCAAACCCCTGGACCCTGTAAGTAGAGTGTTAGCTTTCCTTTACGTAACAGTTCACATTCAATATTGAATACCTTGTAATCTGTATGCAGACGGAACTTTCTACAATGAGTTGTGTATCTTACACTCCTGAGCCCTATCCCATAATAAGCACTCAACAGAGTTTATGGACTCTAAGCACATTCAATTCTAAGGAATTCCATTGTTTTATATGTCACTAAGACAGAAGAATGATGCTGCCTATTAAACTATAGCAATGCTTACTTATCCATTTTATTTTAAACATGTTGAAAGAGCTCTCTTTTAGACATATTTAGGCCTATATTTAGACCTTACATTCTTGTGCATACATTAAAGGAAAATATAAGCAAAATATAGTGATTATAGTATTCCCAAAACTACTTCATACTCAGTGTGTCTCTGAATCACACCTACATCTTTTCTTTTTTCACACAATAACTCAGTGTAAAACCTGAATGATGTCATTTTTTATAATAAATAATTTCCTATAAAGCATATGGTTGTTATGTTGCAAGAAAATACGGAGCGTAGCCATTCTTCCAGCATTGCTCATTCTCTTTGCTAATACCAGATTGACATTTGCCACTCTGTTCCTGTGTCTTGGTGCTGATTCATGCCTTTTCGCTTCAGTGCTGAATCATAGTATACTCTTTTAAAAGACATTTTTAAAAGGCAATTAATCAACAAGAGCAGTACTTAACTCAGTTGGAACTGATAACAATGTGAATAGTGTGTTCAAGGTCACTGGTGCACCAGCAATGACATTGTCAGTGCTTCCTGGTAGACCATAATAATAATAAGCCATTGATTACCAGACACAGTCTAATTTCAGAGACGTTCAATGTGACAAAAAACATGCGTGTTAGGATCAATGGAATCCATCACGTATAACAAGGAAATATTTAGGGACTTATTGTGCTCGTTATTCCAAATGCCCTCTATTTGTTTGTTTTTCCCCTGGTGGACTGAGAGATCCGTTAGGGCAGGACTTCAGGCACAGCTGAATTTAAAAAGAAAAACTTTAGTTTTTTAATAAAAATTATAGAATTTATAGGAAAGGATTTCTCAAAGAAGATCAAATACTGCTGAATAATTTTAGAAATGGATGAAATTCAGCTTCAATTAAATTAATGAAGTAATAAAAGATACCGTGTCTGAGATTTGCTTCTAAATAATCCAAAGGAATGAGGAAGTAGGTGGGGGTGTAGATATACCAAGATTGGCTGCACATGACAAACAAGTCCATCCCCACAAACGTAATTGAAGGGCGTGTGGCAGAGGAAGACCTTGGCGTCCATTTGAAGTCAGAGTGAGCTGGGTAGGACTTTCGGCTACGAGTAACAGAATCCAGTTTTCTTAATCAGAAAGAGGAAATCGCTGTAAAGATACAAACAGTGGTTTGCAAAATCCACGGACAGAGATGCCACTGGGCATCGAGACTGGGAGCTGTAAATCAGTAAATCCTCCCCACTTTCCTTTCTGCTCTTCTCTGCTTCTGTCTTACCATCCTCATAGGAAGTCTTAAGAGCAAGAAAACCAGTTCTAAGTAGGGGTCATTAACTTAATGAGTTGGAAAAAAATCATTATAAAATGATGACCTTGCGGAAGATATATCTTCAGCTCTGTCACTATAAGAAATGGTCCAACAGCAGCCCTTCTGGGCATCCCTGGTACACAAATGTTAGGTTCTGACACTGTTTTCCAGTAAAAGTAACTCCAGGACCCTGTGGGAGGTAGCTGATTATGTGTCTTGGGTCATAAAAATCTGGATAGGTCTGGAACATATTGTGTTTTCGTTTGGTTGGGTTTTTTTGTTTGTTTTTTTATTGCTTTGTTTTTTTCTTTTTCGCTTTTTTTTCTTTTTCTTTTTCGTTTGTTTGTTTTTAGCGATAGGATCTCACTCTGTTACCTGGGCTGGAGTGCAGTGGCACAATCACAGCTCACTGAAACCTCAAACACCTGGGCTCAAGCGATCCTCCTGCCTCAGCCTCCCGAGTAGCTGGTACTACAGTTGTGCACCACCATGCCCAGCTGATTTTTCTAATTTTAGTAGAGGTGGGATCTTGTTCTTGCTCAGAAAGGTCTCAATCTCCTGAGCTCAACCAGTCCTCCTCCCTCGGCCTCCCGAAGTGCTAAGAATACAGGAGTGTGCCACCACACCTGGCTAATTTTTTTTAAAAATTTTTTGTAGAAACAGGATCTCACTGTGTTGCCCAGGCTGGTCTCAAACTCCTGACCTCAAGCAATCCTCTTGCTTTGGCCTCCCGAAGTGCTGGGATTACAGGCCTGAGCTACTGCACCTGCCTGGAACATATTGTTGATGCTAGAAAGCCAAGATATGTTCACAGATGGCATGGGCAGTGCTGAAAGCACAAAGAGGGTTTCCCACCAGCAAAGCCGGGAGAAGCTGAGCGTCACAGAAACAATTCTGTGTGCCGGAGATTTTCCATCTGCCCCTCTGGATCCCTCCACCCTGCTCTAACCTTGCAGTCTAGCTCAGCAAGCAACCTTGTCCCCTGCTCCCCACTGGGTTTGGCCAATGGGAGCCCTGGCGAGAGGATGGGAGAATCAAGAAGCATGAGGTCAGGGTATTTATTCCCCCTAACTACCTTCTGCTGCTGGTAGGCTGAGTCCCCCAACACAAGCCACTTCTGTCGGGGACCGTCCCTACCTCTGGGTTCTAATCGTAGCCTGCTCCCTCAGTGCTCTCGGACCTGTGAGTGGTACAGAGCAGCCTGTTACTGGCTCCAGGCTATGCTGTTTCCCTACACCGTGCTCACATTTGTGTAAATAATCTTTTTATTAAACTTTCCTCAAATTACCCAAGTTGGGTATGCTATTTCTTTCCTGCTCGGATGCATCATGGTTACATATGGTTATGTGAGATCAACTGAGTTTGTGAAAAGCCATGACCCCATAATGCAACTCAGAAGAGAGAGGCGAATGGCCGGTTGTTGTCGATGCTGCTGGTTTCCTGCCCAGCAGCTGCCCCGCTGTGCTCCCTGCCAGCAGAGCCTTGATTTGTTCAGGTATCCACACTGCCCGTGAGATCCAGGGAAGGAAGCCTCTGTCTCCAGCTCCAGGGGAAAATCCTAATTGATCCAAATCAGCCATGATGTCCCATTATTCTTGCCAATGATTGGCTAAGGGGTGGGCACACAACCCAACTCTGGGAGGTGAGAATGTAGCAAACCCCCCAAAATGTGAAGTGGCTTAAACATGGTGGAAGTTTATTTTTTGCTCATGTAAAATGTAAAACAGGTGTTCCTGATGATCGAGTAAGTCTCCCAACTCTAATTTGAGACCAGGCTCCTTCCACCGATGGCGCAACCACCCTCAAGAGCCATTGTGCACCTCTACATCAAGCCTGGGGAGGGGGGAGAAACACAATCAATCACACGTTGGACGCTTTATGAACCAGGCCTGGAAGAGGTGCTCATCACCTCCGCAAATTCCTTCAACCGAAACCCAGTCCCGTGGCCATGCTGACTGCAAGGGAGCCTGGGGTACGTGGCCTAGCTGTGTGCCAGGAGACAAGCTTGTCCAGTCTCTGGCGCAGAGGAAAGCTGGCCGGGAGACTTCCAGGAAGAGTTCATCCCCGAGACTTCAAGTCCCTCTGGGGACGTTGTCACATCTGGATACGAAGCTTTGAGCTGCTGCCAGTTTTGCTGCAGTCCTGCAGAGGAAAGCCACACCCAGAGGGAGGCAGAGCCCAGAGGGCATCGGAAGACCAGAGCCAGGCCAGCCCCCAGTGCCCGGAGCCTCCTGCTGAGGACGTCACAATGGGAGATGATGAAACCCTTAGTGTTTAGGTCATGTTGAGTTTGATTTTCTGATACGTGTAGCTAAAAGCACCCAGACAGATACAAAACTGCATTAAGAATCAGCTTTGACACAAAAGAAGGATCAGTATAGTAGGATGTTTTCATTTGTATTAATTTCAGTATGTAGGAGAATCTTAATATATATGGGGTTTTTCTTCCTTAGTATCTATCTATTTTTAAACCCTTGCTATGTACTTGTTCCTGCATATGTGAGTAAACGGGGGTCACCAGGTGACCCTGATTCAGCCAAATAGTCCAGAGCAAGAAGGACTGACAGGCTGTGGTTGTCCCACATAATAACCAGATAGGAAGAGTCAAATCTTCCCTTTGGTTCTTCAATAAATCTTAACTGAATTGTTTCAGGTGCGTCGCTCCATGGGGCTGCATGTCAGGCTGAGCCATTGAGAGAGTGAATGAGAAGCAGAGCTCAGTGGACTAGCAAGAAATATTTTCCATCACTGATTCCCAGGGTCAACTGATATTTCATCTTATCTGGTGAAACCAGTTTTTAAAATAACTTACACATGGAATGTTTTTCTTCACATGTGATTGATTGGGGGAAGGGCCAGTGTGGAAAAGAGAAAAGAAAAACACGATTTAAATTAAAAAAATAAAACTACATACATTGCAAGAACTATTAAGAAATTGTTTATTTAATACCCTTATGGAATCACAGTGACAACTTGCCTCCGTGTCTGCAAAATAAAAGTCTCTCCATTTAAATTTTTAGTTTTGTTTAGGTTAAATTTAAATTATAAAAATTGGCTTGCTAAAATATTTTTTCTTTTTTTTTTAGTTGTCCAGCTAATTTCTTTCTATTTTGTTTTTTTAGTAGGGAAGGGGGGGGAGTGTCTCGCTCTTGGTCAGGCTGGTCTCGAACTCCCGAGCTCAAAGGATCCACCCACCTCGGCCTCCCAGAGTGCTAGCATTACAGGCGTGAGCCACCGCCCCCTGCCCGCTAAAGTATTTTTAAGAAAAGTAACACGCTGTTAAGATAAGCAGTAGTTTTAAGCTTTATTTGAGCTTAAAGGAACACATCTTTGGGCTTAAAAGTTTTACATAGCTCTAATGCACCCTGTTGGCACTTTCTCTCGTATAGGATGATAATGAAGTTCCATTTACTGAAGAGGATTATCGAAGAAGAAAGCCTCATCCTAATTTTCTGGACCACATAAATGCAGAAAAAATGGTTCTCAAATTTGGAAAAAATGTAAGTCTGGAGTAACAGAACATGTAGGGTAGGAACAGTTCTTTCTGAGACAATTTTCAATGGCTTCTTTCTCCTCAACCCTGGTCAACGTATGCAATAATTTTCCTCCTTTTTTGAGGGCTGTGTGCATAGCCAGGACTGCTCCCGGATTTACCGTACATTATCTCAGCTCTTTAAACATCATACTTACACCCACAGATCGCTGAGCTTCAGGCTCACCCCAGGACATACGACTGCCCTCAGGGGTCCTGGCCCAGGTTCTTGTCCAGCCCAGTGGGTTGAAAGCCCTTCTCAGTGCCCAGCTGAGTACCCTGATCGGTACTGAAGCCCTCGTCTACCAAGGGGTCTGTGGGTCCCGAAAGTCACTTGGCCCAGAAGAGGCAAAAACTCAGAACTGGAATGGAAGAGGAGGGGACCATGTTTACCCTGTTTCCAGAATCCCAGAATTTGTTTCTCAAAACAAGTCTGAAAAGAGCATATTAACCTCATCCTACAAATAAGAAGACAGAGGTTATTTGCTCAAGGTGATATAACTAGGACCCTGAGCACTTCTCAGCCTTGTCCGATTGGTCCTTTCAACAGTTCACACTGAGATCCATCAGCCACCAAAGCCTGGGGGTTTTCTTACGTTTTCTTCCTGACTCCAAAACCCCATCATTCAATCTAGGTTTATCTTGACACAACCTTGGCCACCAATTATTAAGACATACCTATAGCTGAGAAGTTCATATAAACAATAACAATAGCTTACTAACCTTCTGTTGCAGCAAAATTTATCATTTTGACCTATGTCTGCTGTAAAACGATTTCGTTTCTCTTGTCTTTCATCAGAAGAGATGATGGGAATGCCCTGGTAATGAATAAGTGGTAACAGGTGGGAATCATTGAGGGCTTGCTTACTGTATGCCCAGATCGTGCTAAATGTTTTACTTATAGTTCTCGTGTAATCCTAGAGTGTCTCATTTGTAATCCTCAAAATTCTATGAAGTAGATACTACTATCATCATCCCCATTTAACTTATATAGCATTTACATAGCACCCAAAAACTTCTAAAGATTCCATTTCATCTTTCCCATTAGTGGAGGGCCAGTGATATGTAATAATAGTGCTAAGGTGACATCTAGTGGTCTTAGAGGATATTACAATTGGAACTCAGAATATCCCAAGTTCTTCTGCCCTGCTATAAAAAATATTTTCTTCAGCAGTACAAACACTGTGAGTATAAAATATTTGAAGAAAACAACATAAAACTAGTAATTCTATCCCATTCTCTACTCATTAACTTATGACCTTAGCCAAGTCATTAAACTTTTGGGGTTAAAATAAATTTTAAAAAGGGACTGGATTAGATGGTCTAAATTTCACTCAGTTCCAACTCTGTAACTATGTTATTGTATTAAAATATATAATTTCTTGATCATTTATGTCTAACTTACTGATTGCAAATGTATTATCACACACACAAAACTAATTTAGGTGAATGATAGTCTAAAATGGGGAAATATATCATCTTAATATCTTTTTTATTATTAAAATATTACATTTATCCTTTAAATGATAAAATCAAAATTTTGAGGCCAGGCATGGTGGCTCACAACTGTAATCCCAGCACTTTGGGAAGCTGAGTCAGGGAGGATAGCTTAAGGCCAGGAGTTCAAGACCAGCCTGGGCAACATAGTGAGACCCTGTGTTTACCAAAAAGAAACAAAAATCAAAATTTCACTGTAAAAATCTATTCTTTTCCTCCCCAGTTTTCTTTTTTTTTTTTTTTGAGACAGAGTCTCACTTTGTTGCCCTGGCTAGAGTGAGTGCCATGGCATCAGCCTAGCTCACAGCAACCTCAGACTCCTGGGCTCAAGCAATCCTACTGCCTCAGCCTCCCAAGTAGCTGGGACTA
>CAUYSK010032436.1:0-13548 GCA_963575035.1 Avahi laniger | reverse complement strand
TTCAGTCTTCTACATGTGGCTATCCAGTTTTCCCAGCACCATTTATTGAATAAGGATTCTTTTCCCCAGTGTATGTTTTTGTCTGGTTTGTCAAAGATTAGATGGCTATATGAGGATGCCTTTATGTCTGGATTCTCAGTTCTGTTCCACTGGTCAATGGCTCTATTTTTGTGCCAGTACCAAGCTGTTTTGATTACTACAGCCTTATAATAAAGTTTGAAGTCTGGTAAGTTGATGCCTCCCATTTTGTTTTTATTATCTAGAATTGTTTTTGCAATGCGGGGTCTTCTCTGGTTCTATACAAAGCATAAAATCAATTTTTCTACATTTGTGAAGAATGATGTTGGTATTTTAATAGGGATTGCATTGAATCTGTAGATCACTTTGAGTAGTATAGACATCTTAATGACGTTGTCTTCTTTTAATTCTTAAGGTTCATGGGACAAATGCCTTCCTGAGGGAAGTTAGGTATTGTGTATATGTAATGGAGACAAATCTGTGCATGGAAGGATGTGAAATTTAGTATCTAGAACAGAAGAATATGGCATAGATATTTATTGTTTATCAAGTAGCACCATATTTTCCAAACCCTTCCTGTGGGATTTGACCAATTCTGGCAAAGTGATATAAGCAGAAGTAACATGAGAAAAGTCTCTGTAAAATTCTTGTAAGCACTCTTCCCCTGCTTTGAAGCTCCTGATGCAAGACAATTTTTGAGTCACTAGTTAGAGGAAATCAATGAAACAACCTTGGACTACATATGAGTCAGAACCACATTTTTACTGTGTTATATCCCTGGGATTTCAGGACTTATTTTATAAAACATGGCATATGCCTAAAAGTAATCTGATTACTGCATAAACCCTAGATGAATTCTGGATATATTTGTTTCAATTATTATATATATATATTTCTCACTGGATTCAGAAAGGCTTGAGTAAAGGAGAGAATAATTTTTTTTAATAAAGGAAATTGTGACAAAAAAATTCTGGTTGTGACATAACACTATCTTAAATCTTTCTCAATTTCCCAAGGAAACAGACATAGGAACTAATTGTTAAGGAAAGAAATGGGTAAATAAATAAAATAAAACATTGAAAGTATTTTAACCAAAAGTTGGTGAAAAAGTACCCTTACAAATTCCAAAATTCTATTCAGCTGTGCCCAACTACCAACAGAAACAATATCTGTGCATATAATTAACAGTATGAGAGGAAGCAGAAAGGACACAAAGTAATTTTTGATAGCCCTGATGCCGGTGAGCCCAGACATTGCTATAAATGATTTATTCAGAAAGCAAGAGAAGACACTCTGGAGTAGAAGTCAGGTATAACAATCTGAGAAAAATAGCTGAGCAATCACAGAGGAGGCTTTGCTCTATCCATTAAAGGGTGAGTTTAAGGGGACTTCAAGAATGTTAGTGCTGAGGTTGTCTGAGTGTGATGGAAGCTTGAAATCAATCCACCAGAGAAGGTTCATTTAAGGACAAAGCCCATGCTAAAGAGAAAGTGTTAAGAATAGAATATAAATTAAGCAGGACAAAGATACCCCAAGGCAGAGAGAGAGAGAAAGAAGGAGAGAGAGAGAGAGAGAGAGAGAGAGAGAGAGAGGAATACTGATAACAGTAAAGAAGGATAACAAAGAAGTATTTGAACTAACTTGGTGCTTCACTTTAGAAAGCTCTGGAGCCATTATCTTAGCACATCCCCATAAACAGGAAGGTAATTTAAAAAATACTAGAAAATTCATCTCATATAAATATTCGTAATACAATAGGATGTGTATGAATTCCATGCAAACTTACTCTAGGCTGAAAATATATGTGAGTAGAATAAACTTCTATCTCAGACAGTAAAGACATACCAAAAGAACATTACCTTAATACCAAAAATGTACAACACTATAGCTAAATATTTCAAAACAAACAAGAAAATTAAGGTGTGAAAAACATAAATGAGAATTTAAAAACATTTAAAAAAACTTATGTCAATGAAAGAGTTTGAAAATAGAGCTCACAGAATTCAGAAATGATTTAGAAATAAATTTCAAATAATTTCAGAAATGAGGACAAAACAAAAAAATCAAAATTAACAAATATCATAAGTGATATAGTAAAAAGAATAGGCAAAAATGAAGAAAGACATAAAATGAAGTAAGAAGTAATCAAAAAAGGTAGAGAAATCTATATATAGAGAGGATACACTTATTAAAAGATAAAACAAAAGCAAAGAATAAACATTAAAAACTGTAATTAAATAGAACTTTTCCAAAATAAGATAAAAAAATATATCTTCCTATTGAAAACAAATACCATATCTCTGAAAAAATTTTCCCAGGCAGCCAAAATCAACAATTGTGGTAAAATTATTTGACTTCAGCTCCAAATGCTTTCATAAGTGAATTAGTTTAAAGAACTTGAAAGATAATTCCAGTACTACTTCAAGAATTTTAAAACATAAATGAAGGGAGCAAAATTTCTAAATTTTTGTTACAAAGTGAGTATAATATTAATTATAAATCCTGATAAAATTACATTAGAAAGGAAAATATAAATCAATTTGGCATGTACATTTAATATAATTGCAGTATCCATACTATTTTCACTAGTTCACTAAGTTCACTATAAGGTTCATGTGGATGGACAAACAAGCAAAAATAAAGTAACCATGGAAACCAGGAAAGGAGTGTGCTAGCCATGCCCTATATGAAATCTATTGGATATCCTCTGTAATGAAGACAGTAACATATTGCAACATGAAAGGAAGAGAAGAAAAAATCTAGAAATAGACATATTTGCAAACAAAAATTTTCTATATAAAGATTGCATGAAAAATTGGTGAATAACAAATGTACTTCTTGATAAGTGGTGTTGGTATAATGGCATGGTTATACAGAGAAAAAACAAAACTGTCTTCTCATACATACAAATACTAGAAGAAAACATGTATGAATTCATCTATAAATCTTAAAGTAGGGAAACAGTCTTACCTATGTCTTGCAAAATAGAAGCAATAATGGATAAGATTAATAATATTAGTTATGTAATTTGTGAAAAAATCTATGACAAATAAATACTATAATCAACAAATATACAAATAAAACAATGAAACATTTGCAATGAAAAATGCTTAAAGGCTGTCATTGTCATTTCTATTCATTAATTTTTTACAATTCACTAATTTTGAAATTATAGACAAATCAGGTATTCAGCTATATTGTAAGGATCAAAAAAATGCAAGGTTTTGCTTTAGCAGCACATATACAATAGTTGGAATTATAGAGAGATTAGCATGATCCCTGCCCAAAGAAGACATGCAGATTCATGAATTTTTCCTTATTTTTCTGTATAATTAAAAATGGTTAGAATGGTAAATTTTATGTTATGTATATTTCCCACAATTAAATAAAAACATAAAATAAAATTACATGGAAAGCAAAAAAAGTCAAGAAAATCTTAAAATGTTTTCAGTAATCATACTTTCAGTAATAATGTATTGGTTTCATTATGAATTAATATTGATACAAAAAAGTGAAAGGACTGATTAGATTAGTCTCAATAAGAGCACTAAGAATGAAAACCAGACATGATATTCTTATGATGTGATACTATAGGAAGCTCACAACTTCTCTTGTGAAGTATTCTTACCAAAAAGTAAGAGATAAATTATTAGATTAGCCTTCTAAATGTAGATAATTCTTTTCACAGTAAATAACTGGATCTGTAGACCATCTTAAGTGACACAAGTGATACAAAAAGCAAGATCTTGAAAATGCAACATTATATAGAGTCAATGCCCTCGGTTTCTTTATCAAAAAAATTGGTCAAAAAAAGGAAGCTTATACATTAAAAGCAATTAAAACTATACCAATAGACTGTTATATGTATACTTGGTTTTCTGAGTCAAACTGAGAAACTCTTAATTAAAAATGCATGAGATATTGGAGGAAGTGTGAATACTATGTATTTCATAACATTAAAGATCACAGTTAATTACTTTAGGAATGATAAATTAATTATTATTTTTAAAGTCTCTTACAGATACATACTGAAGGACCTATAAATGCAATAATGTAATATCTAAATTTGACTGAAAAATTATCTATGGTGGGGTGTGAGATGCAAATAGGTATAGTCTTAGAGAAAAATGTATTAACTACATTGAAACTGGATATTGGATCCATTAACAGTCATTATTCTATTTTCTGTCTTTTATACTAATATATTTATACCTTTCCATAATATTTTTTTAACGAGTATCGACACTAATATCAAAGACCAAATAGTATCTGGTCAGGGAAAATGATTGTTACAATTTATTTTCAAGGCTGTGAATGAGAAGAACAAGGAAAGAGAACCTAAGCTTATCCATACTTCATTTATCTTCTTTTAATATCTTTTTTGTTTCTGATTGTTTCAATCCACTATTCAATATGCTCATACTTTCCTATCTTAAAATGAATATGGCTGGACATCTAGAAATTTGTTAACCAAAAACAAATTAGTCAAATCTTTTTGCGATAAAGTATTTCTTTTTTTTTCCTACGTAATCTTAAGGATTAGGCATTAAATGCCAAGTACTTTTTTAAAGTACATTTGCTATTTACTTTCCACCAGGGAGAAATGTGACCTCATTCCATGTTCTAAATAACACAACAGTGCCCTAGTGATCAGTACATCAGGTCAGATGGGAGAAAAACATGTGGCTTTGCAACTTTTAACAACCTGCTCAGCCTTAAATGGGTTACCAAGGAATCTAAAGGCAAAGCACAGAAA
This sequence comes from Avahi laniger, assembly GCA_963575035.1. Classification (NCBI taxonomy): domain Eukaryota; kingdom Metazoa; phylum Chordata; class Mammalia; order Primates; family Indriidae; genus Avahi; species Avahi laniger. The sequence continues at coordinate 8,774 of CAUYSK010032436.1, read as the reverse complement.
ATGTTAATTTATTCAGGACAGTGGGCCGTAATTAAAAACATTAAACAATATCTCATACCTACAGTACTGACATAAACAATCTTCTGAAAATGTTTATCTTTTAAGCTTTACTGAGATACAGTAAACATCCAAAGGTTTTCATTCATTTGGATTGGAGGAAAGTCCAGTGGCTTGGAGGAAAGTCATTTAACTATTTCCACAATCAAGGTTTAAAATCCTCTCATCACCACAAAGTCCCCCTGTCTCCCCTGCAGTCAATCCCTGACCCCAGCTAGGCACCCAGTGATCTGTCAGAAAGCATACTGTGGTTTTGCCTTTTCTAGAGTTTTATATAAATTTAATACAAAACCCTAGCATATGTAGTCTTTAGTAACTGGCTTCTTTTACATAGCTCCTAACAATGTGATACTGGAAAACTTTGCTGTATGATTCAAGAGTGACTCTTTGATATAACAGAGACAACACTGAAAAGTAGGGCAGGAGGCCCGAATTCTATCTCTGCAACCCCAGTCTTTGTGAACTAATGTATATCTCTTAACTTTGCTGGTCTGTCAACAGCAAGATGAGGAGGAAAGCTCTATCCTGCCCTCTTCAACGCTGCCGTGTAGATTTAATTAGAGACGATGCACAAAGTGCTTTCTGGAGTGTAACACACTACACAGGTGAATTCTGAAAAGGCTATCGGAAATAAGAGAAATGGAAGTTTTTTAAAGATGTCATTAAACATGGATAAATATATATTAAAATACAATTTAAAAATTTTATTTTTTTTACTGTGGAGATGGTAATAAAATGAAGGGAGGCTGTGAATGGATTATATGAAAATAGTCAAATAAAATAGAGGAAAAAAGTGAAACTAGAATTATAAGAAGGAAGAACAATATTAAGCCTATCTAAATAAAAAAGCAAACAGCTAGCTTTGGAAGTAAAAGTTATTCTTTTAATTTTTGTTGTCATCATCAAAACTTATTAAGAATTTGTTCTATACAGGATACATTACTTGACAAATTTATTGATATAAAATACATAAAGCATATAATCCCTGTCCTCAAGTTTCTTCTTCTTTCCCTGCCAATATTGGAAAGGAGCAACTAAAATCGCTACTAAAGGAAATTGAAGGACAAGGAGAGAACATTCGTCCATAAAAAAAGATCATAAATATTTTGTGAAAGTTGACATTTCTAACATTAGAGTAAGAATATATAGTTTTTTTTTTTTGCTATTAGTTATATTATTGTTTGTTTGTTTTAACTGGTATCAAGGAAGAAGATAAGATAAATTGTTTCTACATCCAGATCTTCGTGATGAACCTCCTTTCCTGGTCCATTTTGGGGGCCTGAAGTTCTCCTATCCCTCTCTATACTCTAGAGAAAAGGCAGCAATTTAATTGTAGTGTCAGAGGCTTGATCATTTTTGACACCAAAGAGCAAGCTTAGAGAAAAGAGCTCCAGTTTGGGATAGGAGAAATCTTATGATTAATTAGCAGGTGAAAAGGACCATGACACTTGCAAAGTGTCATCATAGACTGTATGAGAAGAGAGCTTATCTGAGCAGCCAAGTTTTGCCAGGTCAAGTTAAAAAAAAAAAAAAATCCAAGTGGAATTCCTGGAAAATCTAGTTAGTGTAAAAATTTTAGGTAGACTGTAGACAGAACACTTGACTTTTCTCACATTTTTTCTTTTGTATACTAGATAAATTATATGGCACTGAAGTAAAGAGGAGATTGAAAGCTCTTCAATCTTCTATGTACTTCTATCCATTAAAAAAAAAGAGAAAACTTTCAATCTATGACTGTAAAATGTCAGATCCTAATCAAATATCTGAGATCTCTTCATTAATGATGGCCTGAAGGAAAATTAAGTTGATCTATTGAATTAATTGGGATAATTAGCAAATAATATTGATTCTCTTCAATTCTGTCACAGTTTTCAGGAAAATGTATGAGTATACAAAAAGTAAAATTTTAAATTACCATTTAATATAATGAATACAGAAATATGTAACATACTGAACAATAGTTTTATTAGTAGTGAAAGTGAATCATTGATTGTTGGAACACCTGAACATATGGGGCAAGAGAAATAAATTCACATAACAAAACTTAAACATTTAACTTTTAGAATTAGAAAGTGATTCATACTTTTAGACAGGGTGACTAGGGAAGATCTCTGTGGGGAGTTAACATTTAAGGATTAATCTAAATGAGGTTTTAGGTAGAGGGTTATGTGGGTACAAAGGCTCCAAGGTGGAAATATGTGAAGTATGAAATATTATTGGCATTGATGTCAATATAGCTAGAGAAGGATGAGCCAGGGAAAGTGATTAGATTTGATGAAAAAGAAGTCTATACATTTCATACACATATAATATAAAAATTTTAAATGTGGTCTTATTGTTTCGAGAGCCTCTGAATATCCAGTTCCATATCTGTATAATTTTGATTTACATTTGAAGACCCTAGTCAGATTTCTGTGAAACCTTCCTGATCTTACTAAATAACAAGAGTGCCATTCTTTTAATCTTTCTACTTTATATTAAACGTATAGTAAATCTATTATAAGACAGTCCTTATCACACTGTTTTCAAAATATTTTAGCACAGTTGTCTTCTGTACTAGATTTTTGATATTTTACAGTTTAGTTATGTCATTGCACTATATATATATATATATATATGAAACAGAACCTAATTTTCGTGACTTTTTCAGTCTTTATTGAAAGATACATTGATAAATTGAAGAATAAATAAATAAGTGACTGTATTAGTTAGTTTTTCTCATATAACAAGCTAGTCTACAATTTAGTGCCTTATGCCAATAAGATTAATGACAGAAATGAAAAAAAAAAGTTAAAAGACATAAATAACCAAAGCTCACTTAAGAAGAAACAAAGAGTCAAAATAGTTCTATATCCATTAAGAAATGATATTGATAATTAAAATTGCCAAACCAGGGAAACTAATTATTCAAGTGACTTTACCAATGAATTCTAGAAAATATTAAAGGAAGAAATGCCAATTCTATAAAAATCATTCCAAAAAATACAAGAAGAGAGAAGACCTTTCAACTTTTTTTATGAGGTTAGCATTACAGTGATACCAAAACTAGACAATAATATGAGAAAACTACAGACCAATATCACTCATGAACATGAATGTAAACATCCTTTAAAATATTAACAAATGAAATCCAGAATATTTAAAAAGGTACTATATCATGAGCAACTGAAGTTTACCCTGAGAACGCAAGATTAATATAGAATTTAAATATCAGGCCCAGTGTGGTGGCTCATGCCTGTAATCCTAGCACTCTGGGAGGCCCAGGTGGGAGTTTCACTTGAGGTCAGGAGTTCGAGACCAGCCTCAGTAAGAGTGAGACCCCCATCTCTACTAAAAATAGAAAAAATTAGCCAGGTGTGGTGGTGCATGAGCTCATAGTACCAGCTACTCAGGAGGCTGAATCAGGAGGATAGCTTGAACCCAGGAGTTTGAGGTTGCCGTGAGCTAGGGTGAGCCACAGAACTCGCCTAGGCAACAGAGTAAGAGTTTGTCTCAAAAAAAAAAAAAAAAAAAGAAAGATAGTATGGTACTGGTAATATAACAGTCACATGTAAATGGAAAAGAAATAGATCCCACATGTATATGATCAAATAGTTCTACTAATATTCTACTAATATATAATATGCAAAAGAAATTAAGATATGTTTACATAAAAGCCTGTATACAAATGTTAATAGTTTTGTTAAAAGTCAACAAAACCTGAAAACAGCTTAAATATCCAACTGCTTAATGAATAAATAAATTATTATTTATTCATATAATAGAATACTACTCCATATAAAAAGGCATGAGCTGTTAATCATGCTTTGACATGAGTGAAACTCAAAGGCAATATCCTAAGTGAACTTAGAAAGACTCAAAAATCTACATTCTGTATGATTCCATTTATAAGACATTTTAGGAAAGGCCAAAGTATAGAGACAGAAATCAGATCAATACTTATCAGGGACTATACAGCAGTGATGGTCATGAGTGTTTGATTATAAAAGGACACAAAGAAACTCTTTGGAGCGATGGAAATAATCTATATAATCATTGTAACAGTTGTCATATGATTATATATGTTTTTCAAAGTACATAGACTTGCACATTTAAAATAGTATTACAGATTTTATTCTTTGCACCATATATGTCAAAAAACTGGAAAAAATTAAAAAATGTATAAAATTGCTCAAGACAATAATCATTAATTATTACTCAATCTTACATGTTATCTAGAAGTTTCTTTTGAGATTGGATGGACTAGGTTGATCTTGGCTGCTCTAACTATTATATCTGAGATCAGCATGGGTAGTATAGATATGGCTGGGTAGGTTGGGACTAACTTGTTCAGATGACCTTGCCTGGGATGGCTTGTCTACATGTGTTTTCTCATTCACAGTGGTATAATTCCCTTAACATTCTCAGGGTTTCCAGAGGAAGTGGAACAGTCTTGGAAGTCTTGGATCTAGACTTGCATTTGACATACCATCGATCTTGCTCCATTTTATAGGCCACAGTAAATTGTAAAGTTGAGCACAAATTCCAGAGGGAGAGATATATACTCTGTCTAATTATAGAAAATAAAAGAGTTTCACATTCTACATAGTAAGTGAATAAATATGTCATCAGCATATATTTTGTCACTTAAATCTTAAATGCTTCCTGCCATTTTCTTCATATAATAGTATATATTCATCATGTAAATATATGTATGTATATTTATATATATACACAATATTGGTCTCTAAAAGTTACAGTTCAAAGATTACAGAATAAATCTAAAACTTCGGTTGTGTAGTAAAATTTAGTCAGTGTCAACTAACTTGTGCAATTAGTCCAAATTAAGAGCTTTTATTCACATTTTCTGAGGCATTCCCCCCCCAAAAAATAAGACATTTTGTGCAAAATGCATTAATTTGTGGAAAAAGTATTTTAGCAGAGACCCTTCAAAGGGAAGCACAGTATAAAAACCCCAGACAACATAAAAATGAATTTTAGAAAAAAGTCAATTGTTTTGTGAAAGACGGTGAGACTGAATAGTATATACAGTAGCACTTACATTGAATTAAAAAATCGTGAAAAGAGGCTCTCCCATATATTATTTGTGTGACCATGGGGATTTCTAAAATATAAAGTTATTTTCTGATTAGATAACATGTGTTAATATTATGCAAAATGAAATCATGCACTTATATAGTGCTCACTACAGGCTCAAAATTATCCTAAGTAATTAACATATATTATATATTTTTAATCCTTACATTAATAATATTGCTGGTGGTATGTACAATAACCCTTATTTTACATATGAGAAAAGAGAAGCACAGAAACATTTAGTGACTCTTCAAGGTAACTTCTACTATGAGGGAAAGCCAGAGTTTGAACTCAGGTAATCTAGCTCCAGATTAAAAGCCTGTTTTAGCAGAGCCTGAAATGAAGGTTTATTTGAGAATATTGTTCCAGGGAGGAAAATTATGGGACGGTAGTGGGCCTAGGACACTGTGAAGTAGGAATGGAGGAAAAGTCAACATAAGGCATTGTTGGGTACCTAACTCTATAGGTAGCTGGCATTGACGTGGCAATACAATCAGATCAGTATTCCCCTGGAACCAAGAAGAAGGTATTTTATCCATTTCTAGCCCTCATCAGCCAGGGGTAGTTTGAAGGGTGTTAAGGTCCCTGCATTTCTAGGTAGCTCGTGAATGAGTCCCAGCAGTTTTCTTTAGGCATCACAAATTGCAGAGATACATGAAATAGGCCCTAGATAAGGTGAGCTTGCATTTAAACAAAACTAAAGCGTATGTTCATCTAGTCAACTTTTCCAGATGGTGGCGCTTTGAAATGGTGCATAGGCAGAAACAAGCTCTAAATTGCCTTTAAATTTAGAACATAAAAAAGGTGATCCAAAATGGTAGCTATCTTGTCAATGTTTTCATAGATTCATTTAAATAATAGCCATGATATAAAAATATGTGTTGAATGCAGAAACCATATTGATTATGAAATCAATAAATGAAATAAAGGTACATAGTTATTTTCTCATAGTGTTTTTCTGAATTTCTTACTTAATATGCAAATGACTTGGGGCTAAAGCTAATCACGAAATATATTACTTTCTTTATGAGAACTATAAATCAAAGAGGGCAGACTGCTTCTTATCAGAAAGAAATGGGGGGGGGAAGCATGCATTATCTTCAGGCTAAGAGGTTGGAAATGCAGAAATATAGTAGGCCATGTCTTATCTCCAGTTAGAGATAAGAGATATTTTAATATTCAAAGGCTTATTGTTGTTTACTAGTTTCCAAAATACAAATTGATAAAGGCTATCACTAAATGAAGGAAAATTGACTGCTTTGTTCTCTTCTGCATAGGAGGACATTTTGTGGAAAAGGTATAGAGAGATTAATTATACATATATACAAGGTAATTCCTTCTCCCAGCATACAGACATATATTTTATGTAATATAAATATACCATATCAAAGGAATGAAGCCAGATTGCACTAGATGTTTGGAGGAACAAAGTTGAACAAACCTTAACAATAGCTAAGATACACAACCTTCTTCAATAACTCAAGCTCAATTAAAAATGCCTTTAACATTAGACTCATTAAAACATCCCCAGGCGCAAAAGCCTGCTTTAAAGAAAGCGGAAGTTTTTAAACTGTGGCTTACTTATCTGCAAGTTAAGCTAGTAGGAGAACAAGAGTAAAATATCATGCTTTCTTCCTAGTTCAAAGTGAGGCTATAGAAGAATATTATCTAATGCTTCAAAAATGCTCTCTTTCTGCTTGATCGATATTGCCTGGAAAATAATTACTTGAAGAAGAAGAAAAATATCAAAAAGATAATCAAACTATTCAGGAAAAACACTTTTGTTTTTAAAAGGACAAATCACAATACATGAGAATGGCTTCATTAAATATATCAATCAACAAGCTAAAAGCCCAGCTGTGGTTCTTGCACTGCATGCCAAAAAACATTCGAAAGTATCAAATGACATTATATTTTCAATATTCACATAATCTGGATTTAATCCTAGCTACATTCATTTGAGAAAGTGTTCAAATGTATCCTCATGTACCTTTTTTTCTTTCTCCCTGATTACTTTTCTAGATTGTTCTTTTGAGAAAGAAATATTTCTCGTGAAAATTAATTTCCAGAAATAAAATATTATTTACCATTTTTTTTCAAATTTTACATTAAGAAATTCACTAAAAAAGAAAAAAGGCCTTAGAAATTTGTTGTGTTGTCTCCAAATTAAGCTTTAGTGAGAACCATTGCTCCATTTTTGAGTATGTTATTAAGAATAAATGGAATTCATAGCAAGGCCCTGTTCTGTCATGAGGCTCTTGCTTAGGGCTTACTAGCTTTTAAATAGATTTTTTTTGTATTTAGAAGCAATTTTTAAATTTTCTGCTTTAAACAGCATAAACAAGAATATCTTTTTATATGTTAATAATATGGAAATTATATTATCTATATAATCAAATAAAATCATTATATTTGATGGATTATCCAACAGAACTCACAAATATAAGGTGCTTTGACACAAATATAAGTTGCTTATATCACGACTTCAGCTGAAGATGTCAGACTAAACCCACATAACAAGATTTCTGTCTTGTTTTCAACAACAGAAATACTGCTTTAAATACAGTGGATGTGGGCACACAATCTAGGATTTAAACACCTATGTTAGGAATAAGTTGGAGGTAGTCAGACTTGGCCTTGGTGAAGTACTTTGATTTTCTGCATAAATCAGAAAGCCTAGATAAAAATAATCAAGAAAAAGGAAAGAACTTGGCATAAACTCCTTTATCCAAAAAAAGTAACAAAAGATTTGCCCCTACTGGCAAAGACACAGATCGGGCAGAACCAAAGTAAGTCATCAGTCTCGAGTCATAACTGGAAAAAAAAAGTTATTTTAAAAGAAATTAGTAAAGCAAGCACTATACATGAAGATATGCACGGCACCAAATCAAACTAAACATGTAGAAAATTAAACCCAGGATGAGAGAATTCCACATGACCCTGGCTAAAACAAGCAAAAGTATTCTTTAAAGACAACCACTTAATCTAAGACACAGGTACATCTGAGATTTTCATGGACAAAAACTCCTACTGATTTGACAACCATAGACAAAAATTTTAAAAACACGAGACAATCCACTAATTTGAAAGAACAGCTGTAAATTCAAAGATGATGAGACTTCATGTTGACAACTTGCAAAAGAAAAAATAAATAGAATCTGTAAAACAACAAGGGCCTTTATAAATAAAGGAAATGCCAAGAATGAAGTGGAAACACAACTTGAAAATTGTGGCCTTTAAAGGAAACACTAGATAAACCAGGAGGAAGCCCAAATAATTGAACACATTGCAAGACAGAGTTACAGAAATAAATTAGAACATGTCATGGGGAAAAAAACATAGGGATGATATGGACATACTTAACCTTAAGAATTCTAAATGAAGATGTTGGGAAGATCCTTTCAAACATCGGCTTAGGCAAGGAATTCTTGAAGAAGAACCCCAAATCAACCGCTGCAGCAACAAAAATAAATAAGTGGGATCTAATCAAATTAAAAACCTTCTGCACTGCCAAGGAAACTATCATTAGAGTGAATAGACAACCCACAGAATGGGAAAAAATATTTACTCTCTACGCATCTGATAAAGGGCTGATAACCAGAATCTATCTAGAACTCAAAAACATCAACAAGAAAAAATCA
>CAUYSK010032435.1:0-59573 GCA_963575035.1 Avahi laniger | reverse complement strand
ACTAAAACAGCATGGTATTGGCAAAAGAATAGAGACATAGACCCCTGGAACAGGACTGAGAATCCAGAGATAAAACCATCTGCATATGGTAATCTAATCTTTGACAAAACAGACAAAAATATACACTGGGGAAAAGAATCTGTTTTCAATAAAAGGTGCCGGGAAACTGGATAGCTACATACAGAAGATTGAAACTGGATCCCCACCTCTCACCTCTCACAAAAATCAATTCAAGACGGATAACAGACTTAAACCCAAGCCACGAAAACTTAAGAATTCTAGAAGAAGATGTTGGGAATTCCCTTTTAGACATTGCCCTAGGCAAAGAATTTTTGAAGAAGACCCTCAAAGCAATCGCAGCAGCAACAAAAATAAATAAATGGGATCTGATCAAATTAAAAAGCTTTTGCACAGCCAAGAAAACTATCATTAGAGCAAATAGACAGCCTACATAATGGGAGAAAATATTTGCTCTCTACGCATCTGATAAAGTGCTGATAATAAGAATCTATCTTGAATTTTAAAAAATCAACAAGAAAAAATCAAACAACCCCATCAATAAATGGGCAAAGGAAATGACAGAAACTTTTCAAAAGGAGACAGAATAATGGCCAGCAAACATATCAAAAAAAAAAAAAACTCAACATCTCTAATCATTAGAGAAATGCAAATCAAAACCATAATGAGATAACACCTAACTCCAGTGAGATTGGCCTCTATCAAAAAATCCCAAAACAACAAATGCTAGCGAGGATGTGGAGGGACAGGAACACTTTTACACTGCTGGTGGGACTGCAAATTAGTGCAACCTCTATGGAAAAGAATTTGGAGATACCTCAAAGAGCTAAAAATAGAAATATCATTCGATCCAGCAATAGCACTATTAGGCATCTACTCAAAAGAGCAAAAGACATTCTATAATAAAAACATCTGCATCCAAATGTTTATGGCAGCACAATTCACTATTGCAAGGATGTGGAAACAACCTGAGTGCCCATCAATTCATGAGTGGATTATTAAAATTTGCTATATGTATACAATGGAATACTACTTAATAATAAGAAATGACCATGATCTAGCACCTCTTATATTTTCCTGAATAGAGCTTGAGCCCATCCTCCAAAGTGAGGTATCACAAGAACAGAAGAATAGGCTCCGCATGTACTTGCCATCAAATTGGCACTGACTGATCAACACTGTGGTGCTCACACAGTAGTAATATTCTCCAGGGATTTGGGGGGTGGTTGGGGGTAAATTCACAACTAATAGATGCGGTGAGCATTGTAGAGGGGAAGGGCATGCCTCTAACCCTCGCTTGGGTGAGGCAAAGACATAAAATGTAACCAAAATGTTTGTACCCTCATAATATCCTGAAATAAAAAAGAAAAAACCCACACAGATTGAGATGCAAAAAAAAAAACTTGGAAAAAATTTCTAACATATATGATGATGGACAAAAGGCCAATATCTTTAATATATAAACATAAACTAATAAAACATACTAATAGAAAATTGGACAGAAGGCATAAATGTAAACTTACCCTAGGAAGGAGTAAAAATGACCAATAAATATAAAAAAAATTCTTTACAATTTTGTTTGGAAATTTAAAATAGCAGTAAGTTACCATGTCATTCTATCAAACTGAGAGTTTAAACCAGGGGCAGGGAACCTGTAGCCTTAAGGCCACATGTGGCCTTCTAGGTCCTTAAGTGTGGTCTTTTGACCGAATCCAAATTTTACAGAGCAAATCCTTTTATTTTTATTAATACTTTTTTTGTCTTTTATATTTTTATTTTTAAAATGAATGTATTTAAAATACCAAAGAATAAAATAAGTTTCAACAAAATTATACTCCCAGATTGACCGGCACAATTAGAACATTAGTAAGCCATAAGGGCTAAATTGATTGCTTTTATTCTCATGACTTAGTTTTAACTTCCCCTGCCTGACCAGCACCACTGCCACACAAGGGTGGCTGGTGAGAGTTTATGGGGGTCAAGTATGCCACCCTTTTATCAACTTTTGACAGTGGTGCACTGTGTTTCTGTTTGAAGTGGAATTTGTGTACAGTTGCACACCTTGACAATATTTTTTAATTCTATCTGCTTGACAGCTCATCATGTCAAAGAAGACCAAGAGAATGCTGAAGGAAGAAAACAGATTTTTTAAAATGAGGATTGGAAACTGCAATATTATTTTGTTTTTGCTAAAGATAAGATGATTTGTTTGCTGTGTGATACTGCAATATCAACATCAAAGAAATTCAGTGCTTATCAGAGCCTGTATTGTAGAAATTAAAAGATGAAAAGCAAAAGCAAAGACAATTCTTTCAAGCAGTAATAAGACCTGGAAATAATGCCACTGAAGCAACTTATAAAGTAACTTACATACTTGGGAAAAAGGGAAGCCATTAAGTGATGTAAAAGTTGTGAAAGAATGAATTGTAAAAGTTGTAGGATGCTTAGACCTCAATAATATTTCAAAGTACAAACAACTGTCTCTTTCAAGGAGAACCATAACTGATCATCAGCATGAATTAGCTTCAATTTAACAAAACAACTTCATGCAATATTTCAAAAGGAAAATACATATTATTCAATTGCTTTGGATGAATTAACTGATGCTATTGATTCAGCACAGGTTTTATACTTCATTCGGGTCATAACAGAAGATGTTCTTTGCTAAGAAGAGTTACTCGCTTGGGCACTCTTGCCAACAGAACATGGGGAATGGATATCTTCAACAACTTTCAAGATAAATGTCATGAAGTTAGACTGAATTTGGTAAATTTAGTGGGTGTATTTCCAGACGGTGCACCTTCCATGGCAGGAAAACATGAAGGGTTTATTGCACAGAATAAAAAAGTATTAACAGATCTAGATGCTCTCATTTTTTTTCATTGTATCTTGCATCAGCAAAATCTCTGTGCTAAAGGCACTATTTTAAGTGACACTTTTCAATGAGTTATACATATTGTTAACTACATTCCTGCAAATGCAACATGGCATCATCAGTTTCATAATATGCTAAAGTTGTACAATAGGTATTCAGTGTAGATTTGCCTTATCATTCTAAAGTGCATTGGCTATTGCAGGGACAGGTGTTAGTCAAAATTTTATCTCTGTGAGAACAGAGAGTTAAATTTTATGAATAACAGAATCAGCAATGTGAATTACTGAGAGATTTCTATGGGAATGTAGCATTTCTGTGTGATATGTCAAATAAAAACGACTTGAATATTTCTTGGCAAGGTAAAACTAAGTCTATATATGATATATGGCAAAAAACTCAAGCATGTGGAAAAAAGCTATCATTTTTCAAAACACTTCTTCTTCAAAAGGAAATTTCAGATGAACATTTTCCCCAGTTAGCAAAGGTCATTGATGAGCAGGATGATATATGTGAATCATTTGAAGAATACACAGCTGTTATGGACCTATTAATTGGAGAATACAACAAAGGGTTCACTGACTGTGAGCATGATGACATCACACTCAAATTATTATAGCATTTCAATCTCTTAGTTGATATCACCAAGGAACCTAAAGAACTATAGATGGAATTGATTGAGCTCTCAGTAGATGACATTTTAAAGTCATTTAATGCTCAGAAAGATCCAACTGAAATATGGAAAAATGCAGTAGAATACCCATACCTTCAGCACGTGCCTGAAAAATGCTTTCTTGCTTTTCAATCACTTATTTCTGCGAATCTACATTCTCCTACCTAACACAAATCAAGATGCCTTTAGGTCACAAATGACTGATACCCATCTGGAGGATCAAGTGATACCTCAGATCTCCATGCTGCAACCAAATATTCAAATGCTTTCCAACAAAAAGCAGATACAACAAAGTCATTAGAAGATCAGTTAACTTTAAAATTAACAGTTTTAATTTTTGAAATTATTAAGTACATGGTAGTTAGATTTTTACAAAATAATATGCATTTTTAAGTATCTCTAATTGAAGTTTCTTGAATGTGGCCTTATTTGATTACAGCTAGATTAACACGGCCTTCCAACATGAAAAGCTTCCCCACCCCTGGTATAAACAAATGAATTATCAATACTGGCAATGAGGAGAAGAAAATGTTCCTTCAAGATTTTATGTAAGTGTAAAGTGGTATAATTTTTGAGGGGAAAGCAATTGCCATTGTCTGCCAAAACTATTAACAATGCGAATACCTATTATTTTAGCAATTTTAATTCTAGGAATTTATCCTAGGGAGAATATTGTAGATGTCAACAAAAGTTTGAAGCAGCATACTAATAAGCACTCTCATTAGTAATATAAAAAGAAGCAATCCAGATTTCTAATAAAGATGGATTAATCGAAATCGACATGATATTTCCCTACTAGAGCATGGGCTGTGGAGCTCATGTGTCTGAGTTCCAACCCACGCTCTGCTTCTTATCAGCTGGGTTACCTGAGTTAAGTTACTGAACTTCTCTGTGTCTCGATTTCTTTATCTGTAAAATAAGGATAATAATAGTACCTATGTCACAGAGATGTGCAAATTAAATAAGTTAACATGTGAAACATGTCATTACAGTGCTAACTCATGCTAAATTTTAGCTAATTTATTATTATTAGCATGGATAATATGCAACCACAAAACATCATGTTTTAGAAGAATATTGATAAGATAAAATGTTTCCAATGCATTGTATAAAGAATTGATTAAATAGGATGATTCCGGTTTTGCCCCCAAAAGGATAATGTATTCTTATAGTATATATGAATACAAATACTATAAGTACATATATACCTTTATGTTAATGGTGATTAACTTCAGGTGGTGGGACTATGTGTAAAATTTAGTTTCTTTACATATATACTCTTTTGTCCAAATGATCTACAATAACCACATATTGCTTTTGTAGTGAGAAAAAAAGAATTAATATTTATTTAAAATAAAAATCTATGACCCAGGAAGGTTAGCACATTGGCCAAGGTAATTTATTTAGTCAGGAAGGTTAGCACATTGGCCAAGGTAATTTATTTAGTCAGTGGTGGGAAAAGAGAAGGGAAACGGGCAACATTTATTGAGTGCCTCTGATGCATGAGGCTATGTGGAGTGCTGAGGACACACTCTATTTCCTTACTTCTCCATAACAGCCCTCCAAGGAGGCACAGAGGTTTTGAGTGTGAACTTCATGTGAGACAGCTCAGGGATTCCTAGTTCAATCCTTTCCTACTTGTGTGACCTCAGACCTATTAATCTTACTGTCTTGGAGTCCTCTCCTATAAATAGGGGATAGAATCATTTTCTCCCCACAGGGCTATTGTGAGGATTAAATGAGATAATACATACAAAACTCTTCGTCTGTCTTAGTGTGCCTGGTATCATGTCAATACTCACCCTAAAGAAAGTTATTTCATGTATACACCTCTCCACCTTTTCTAGATCAGTAAATTAATACAAAGAAAGTTCAAGAATCTTATCCAAGGTCATTTAGCTAGTAAATGGAGCCAAGAGCCAAACTCCTATCTGTCCGCTTCCAGACCACTTACATTTCATTCCACGCTTCTCTTTGCATAAATTTTATCTACTAGAAATACTAGTACAGAGGGAAACAGGCAGTCAACAAAGACTTAAAGTGAAATTCCGAGAAGTAAAGTGTTATTAAGAATGGGGAATATATATGGGACTTGCAAACGGTTGATATTCAGGTAAAATTTAGCAAAACTCTTATAATTAACAGATTTGTATATTTTACACTGTCCCAATGGGACAGCAGATTGTGATAGAGAGGTCAGCCTGTCTTGTTTGTGTGGGACCATTTCTGTCTGAATTTATAATTTTTTTAGTGTCCCATGTATATCATATGCCAGCTGTTTTATTGTCAACAGATCAGCAAGACAAGGAGGAATTAAAATTTTGTGGTTCCATTATACTTGCATATGTATACAAAATTCTAACCTCTCAGAAGAAACAAAGATGTCAAGTGTAGAAGCATAAAGATCATTGAACTATGTCTGTTTTAACTATCAGTTCTGCCATTAACTTAACTTTGTCACCACTTATCTCTCAGGGCCCTCCAGGGAGGCACAGAGGTTATGAGTTTCCATACCTTTAAAATGAGGTGGATTGAACTGGAAAGTTGTAAGGATCTTTCTAACTCCAAATTTCTGGAATTCTAAGTGGTACATTCTTCATTTTGTATACTGGTTGAATGACAATGCCTCAGCAGGAGTGTTTTGGAAATGATTTTTCTCAAATTAAGTGTTAAGGCAATTCATTTATTCATTCATCAGTTCATTCAACAAACATTTTTTGTTGCCTGTCTGCCATTAGCCAAGCATTAGGAATAGAGAAGTGAATAGAACAGAAAAGTTTTCTGCTCTCATGGAGCTTATGTTCTATTGCGGTAGGTTGATGTTAAATCAATAAATAAGTACAGAATGTAATGTCAAGTAGTGATGAGGGCCCTGGAGAGATACAAAGCAGGACAAGAGGTGGAGTCACAGAGCAGTGAGTGGTTCTATCTGAGCTGGAATGTCAGGGAAAGCTTCTTGGAAGAGATGATGTTAGAGCTGAGACCTAATTAAGTGAAGGGGTGGCCATGAGCATATCTCAGGGGAAAATGTCCCAGGCAAAAACCAGAAAGACCTTGGGTGGAAGCGTGGTTGATGCATTCAAGGGAGGCAAGGAGTTGAGTTAGCTAGAGTGGAGAGAGGGAGGGGAGAGTGGATTCTGGCCAGATCATTGAGGCCTTGGGTATAGCTTAAGACATCTTTGTAAGTGTGATTGAGGCCAGGGAAAGGTTTTGGGTAGAGCGCAAGATCAGATCTGTATTTTACAAGATCATTTTGGTTGCCTTTGGGGAACAGATCAGGGGTGGGCTGGATGCCAGAGAGGAAGCTGGAAGGCCAGTTAAGAAGCCACCACCATGGTCTGGACAAGAGGTGAGAGCAGCTCTACAAACAATGAGGCTAAAGGGGTTGGATGGGTGACACACTGTGAAGGCGGAGAGGCCACGACTTACTGCAGGAGTGACTGTGGAATGTGAGACAAACAAGGGGGTCTAAGGCTGCCTTCAGTGTTGTTGGTCTGGGCAAGTGGGTGAAGTGCCGTTTACTGAGATGGGGTAATACTGCTGGGGCTATGTGAGTAATGAGCACTGTTTGAGGGGCAAAACTGCCAGTTCAATTCTGGCCCTGTTATTTGTTTTTTTTAGAGATGGGGTCTGGCTTTGTGGCCCAGGCTGGAGAGCATTGGTGTGATCACAGCTCACTGCAGCGTCTAACTCCTGGGCTCAAGCAATCCTCCTGCCTCAGCCTCCTGAGTAGCTGGGACTACAGTAAGCCACTGTGCCCAGATTGGCTATGTTAACTTTGAGATGCCCCGTAGGCGTCTATAGACAGTGAGTGAGGCTGGAGTTCTTGGGAGTGGTCAGCAAGGCAGAGTCAGGCAATAGATTTTTTTTTTATGCTACAGAACTAATGCCCTCTGATATCTGTAACCTACTGAAACAATTGCTTCAGGGTGTGATCACAAACATTTAGTTTCAGATGTGTGTTACAGATTGAAGGATGTAAGGAAGCTGTGTTTCTGTATTTGTAAAACAGGAAAGAAGCATTTGTCCCCTGAGAGTCATCATGAATGAGTAGGAGGCAAACACATCCTATTTAAGGTACACTATAGAATCCTGAGTAAATTACCTAGGTATAATTCCATCAGTCCTCAAAAATCAGCGGGATGAAAAGTCATGTGTGTTTTGGGATGATTCCGAGCATGGTTTAGGGCAATGACATGGCAGCTTTGTATTATGGTCTTTTATGTAGAAAGTACAAGACAGGTTTTAGAAGCAGGAATTTTGCACTTTGATATCCTCCAATGTTTAAAATTGTCTGCTAGCACCTATTTTCTTTCTTTCTTTTTTTTTTCTAGCACCTATTTTCACACATACCAAATGACAAAACTGCAGTTTCGATTCCTAAACAGAGCCCCATACCAGTATTTGACTGCAGATCTATAAAAAGATTTGGATTCCCACGAATAAATGATCAAAGTTGAAACTTTTACTGGAAATCCCCTACTGTTCTATTAATATGATGAAATCCAATGAGTGGATATCTCATTCGGGGTCATAGCCTCAATGTTTACACATCAACAGGCAAACAATGTCATTACAGGTTTAAGTTTACGGAGTAAAAACATAATACTTAACTTTCAGTACTCCCGTTTTGCACTTATTTCAAGTAGTTGAATGATACTGACTCTCTGCATCTTGGCAGCCAGTTATGTTTGGTAGTGTTGGGATATTTTTCTTTGAGAAACTTGATACTTATTGTCAGATGACATGCAGGTTATGATTAATCATCATCTACTACTAAAAGTTTTTGAAAGGATATCTTCAGGAAGTTCTTTGAATAGACTGTGTTATTTGGATTTTGCAATGGAGGTGCCACTTAAGCTCAAATGTCACTAAGCAAAGGACACCTACGAATGGAAATTCATTCCAGGTATTATCTGGGGAAATTGAAAATTACCTGGTTCACCTGGCTCTCTTAATCTTTTTCAAAACACAATTTCTTATTTTTGGAAATAAGAAATGGATACAGTTTAGGAACTTGGCTAATCCTTAGGGATAAACACTGGGGTGTGAAAATGGACTTTTCGTTTTGTGAAGAATGAAATGATAGTGCTTTAAAGGAGTGAATTTGAGTAAATAAAAGCCATAAATAAATACCTGACATTCATTGTAATTTTGAAAATCCTACTTGCTGCCATGTGCAGATCTATTATATCTATCTATTTTTTTAGTGGAATTATTAACCAAATAGGTCACATTTAATTGTGCATCTAACTCCCATCTTTATAAAACCCTTGCCAATATTTGCCCTCATTGGCACTAGATAAAGGGCAGTTTCTAGAACTTTCTAATTTCACATTTGCTTTCTGTATTACCGTTTATGAACCCTACAAAGTGTGCTGCTGTTCTTATCTGTGTTTAAAAGGAAAGAAATACTGTCCCAGAGAAGCTTGTAGAAGATAGTGCAATAAATTACTTCCAGAGACAGGATGAGAATTCATGGTAACTAACTCATGAAGCTGCAGTTCAGACTGTGAAACACTTTGTCTTATAACAAATCCTAAAGCTATGAGGAAAAATCCTACTTTGGACTTACTATCTTTTCATTATCAATTCCTTTCCTACAGTCATGAACTTTTTGAATAAGACACGCTCTGTTTCAAGGAGAACAAAAACAAGGCTTATTGAAAACATGTGATGATACAACCTAGGAATCCTTTATAAAGAAGCTGGAGACAGCCTAGTGGAGTTCAATATCCTTCAGAAGCTGGACATTTTCCCATTAACTAAATATGGAAAAGTATCAAGAAAACATAATTCAAAAGCAGTTTCAGATGTTCACATTTTGACATTATGACCAGTAAATACTCCAGAAAACCACAGAAACTTGATAAGAGATGGATTCTTAAGTCACACGATGGCAAATGTCCTAAGGATTAGCTACAGTACTTTGATCTCCAAATTCCAAGCACAGATTTGGAGTCTGCGGTAGGGGCTAAAATCAAATATTTAAAACATTTTGCAAAAGGCAGAAGTAAAAAGACTTGAGTAAAAGGCAGTACAGGAGTGGACAAGGCTCCTGTAAAAAAGCCTACAATCAGAAGCATGCAAAAAATCAGCACTTTATTAAAAAATATAATCACATTCACATGACCAAATTGAAGTACAGAGTTGAAGAAATTAGACAAAAAAGTAGGCAAAAATTATTCTTTTGAAAACTTATGATAACTGAGGTAAAAGGTATATTTTTTTACTTTGCATTTTTTGGATAATTGCCATGATCTTTTTCTTCATTTGTTCATGTTGAACATGTCGATTTTACCTTTTGTGTGTAGGGGCTACAATGGTGGCAGGGGTGTGGTAATGAAGTTCCTCGTGGGAATGTTCACCAGCCTGCAATTTTTTGAATTTTTTATTTATTCAATACACATTCACTGTGGCCAGAAACTTCTAGGATCTAAGTATATAATAGCAAAGGGCATTGCTGAGGCATGGATGGTGTAGACAATAGAGATGCCTTCTGTCCACATCAGGCTGAATAAACTATTTGCATAGAAGACACTGAATCTAGAAACCAGTCATAGGTGATGAATGTTATAATGGGAGAAATATAAAGAGCACAGCTTCAGGGACAGTTAACTTAGTTAAGGGGCCAGGGAAGCCCTCTTGGAAGAAATGTAGGTTAAACCATAATTAACAACCAGTCTAAAACGAAGCTTCAAAACCCCCTCTAATTTGCCCAACATCCTTTAGGTACCATATACATCATTCCTGAAATTATTTATTATATCTAAAAGTTCTAGACTCAAAAAGTACCTGGATTGTTTCTTATCACTTTCCTTCCCATTTTAAAATAAAATTTATTCTTATTTATAACACAGATTCTCAAATTCTAGGAATATAATACTGATGAAGATATTTTGAGAAAAAATAATCAACACAAATATACAAAGAGGTATGATTGTATTTCTCTATTGTAGAACTGAACAGAGATTACACTGAATGCATTTTAATGATTTAGTTTACTACCACTAATAGTTACGAAGTATTGATTACATGCCAGGCACTAAGCTAAGCACTTCACATGCATCATCTCATTTTATCTTCTTAAACAATCCTTTGAAAAGGTACAACTAAAATTCTAAGTTTAAAATCAAGGAGATTTACTTGATATCTTGTGATATAGGAAAACAATTAAGAGAAAAAATTAAGGAAATATATAGAGGGCAAATTAAGGCAAATCATAAAACATCTTTTAGAATAGGGCTTTAAGAGGATTAAAAATGCTATTCTATGTTTCTTCAGTCTAGAACTGACGGTATTCACGTGAAAACCCTATGGCAAGTTATCTTTGGCATTGTCCCTCTTTGCAATGACAAAAGGGCCTGGAGTGTGAGATTCTGCACAACTGTACATCATACGAAGCAATCAACCCACCCCAAAATTGCCATGCAAAAATAATGATAATAGTCAATACTTAAACTGTGCTTATCCTGTGCCAGGTAATATTTCTTTTTATTTAGTTTTGAATAGTTAATACATTTAGAGGGTCTAAACAGCAAAATGATATAAAGAAGTAATTGATGAGAAATCTTGCTTTTATCCCTGCTTCCATTCATTTTGTCCCCAATCGCTATCTTTGGGTAAACTTATTGTTCTTTTCTCCCTTTTTTATCCTTCCAATTTTTAAAATATAAATATAAGCAATATGAATATATATTCTTTCTTACACAAAAAGTAATAAAAAGTGTGTGGTAAAATTGCAGATTTTTGCCAATCTGATAAGTGAGAAAATGTTATCATTTGCATTTCTTTTTTATGAGTGAGACTGAGTATGTTTAAGAGACATGTATGTATTTTTTATTCTGTGACCTGTCCACATACATTTCCCATTTTTTATATTCCATTGGGTAGTTGGATTTTTCTTGATTTCTAGAGCTCCTTATATTTTAAGGTGATTAGCTCTTTGTCTCTGATAGAGTTGTAAATATTTTTTAACATTTGTCTTTTGACTCTGTTCGTTGTTTTGTGTATTATGTAATATTCTTTGATTTTATGCAGCTTGATTTATAAATATTTTCTTTTATGACTTCTGTGCTTTTAGTTATCGTTAGAAAGTCCTTCCTGGTTCCAGGGTTAGAGAGAATTTACCCATTTCTGTTTCCCAGTATTTTATATTCTTAGTTTAAATCTTTGCATTATTTGGCATCTATGTTGGAATAAGTAAGATAGGTATGGATTCAATTTTATATATTTCCAAATAAGTGATTTATTGTTCCAACATTGCTTATAACCGGAATGAGGATGAAATTGAAATTCATGAATTTGGCCATGTGGGATTGTTACTAACTTTTGAGAAAACGATTTTTTTGTTGGTTATGACAGAAGACTCACTGGGAGACATTAAAGAGGGTTTTGGAGGAAAAGCAGAGTCTTAGAGAATAGTTTTAAGAATAGGGGGATTTTTGCTCAACATCTCTAACCATCAGGGAAATGCAAATCAAAACCACAATGAGATATCGCTTATCTCCAGTGAGACTGGCTTTTATCAAAAGGTCCCAAAACAATAAATATTGGCGTGGATGTGGAGAGATAGGAACACTCTTGTACTGCTGGTGGGACTGCAAACTAGTGCAACCTCTGTGGAAAGCAATATGGAGATATCTTAAAGAGATACAATTAGAAGTACCATTCAATCCAGCAATTCCATTACTGGGCATCTACCCAAAAGAACAAATGATACTGTATAAGAAAGACACCTGCACCCAAATGTTTATAGCAGCGCAATTCACAATTGCAAAGATGTGGAAACAACCAAGTGTCATCAATACATGAGTGGATTAATAAAATGTGGTATATGTATACCATGGAGTACTATTCAACTTTAAGAAACAATGGTGATATAGCACCTCTTGTATACTTCCGGACAGAGCTGAAACGCATTCTACTAAGTGAAGTATCCTGACAATGGAAAAACAAGCACCACATGTACTCACCATCCAATTGGTATTAACTGATCAACACATAAGTGCACATATAAGAATAACATCTATTGGATGTTGGGCAGGGGGGAGTGGGTAGGAGGGAGGGAGAGGAGGGGATGGGTACATATATACAGAAAGAGTGCAATGCGCACCATCCAAGAGATGGACGCGCTTGAAACTCAGACTCAGCGGGGAGGAGGGGCAAGGGCAACATACATAACCTAAACATCTGTACCCCCATAATATGCTGAAATAAAAAAAAATTACAGCCCATTTGGGAAAAATCGCCTATTAAAATGTTAGTTTTGGGATCTTGCTTTCTAAAGTCTTGCTTCCTTGTTTTCCATTTCAGCAATGAAATGTTTTTGTATTTTGTACAGATGTAGATTTTTGCAAGGATGACGATTTTTATTTCCTGTGCTTCCTTGAATTTCTTGCATTCCTTTCTTTGATTTTCATCTCATATATTTTTGAACTTATAATATGAAATAATCTTTTATATCCTGAATTCAAGGCTGAAATGAATAAGAATTTT
Source organism: Avahi laniger (assembly GCA_963575035.1). NCBI lineage: Eukaryota > Metazoa > Chordata > Mammalia > Primates > Indriidae > Avahi > Avahi laniger. The sequence goes on along the minus strand of CAUYSK010032435.1, from coordinate 46,512 downwards.
GTGGGGAAAAAGAATGTATTTAATTGTATTACCAAGACAACGCAAACTGAAACATTAAATTCTATGGGCATGTGGGCATGTTGAGACCTACTATTCCTCTGAGTACCAAAGCCCTCTACTTCTCAGATTTTTCTGAGGTTTTCTTTTCTAGAAAGATTCCACATCATATTTTGACTCTATGTTAATGAGTTTTCTACAGATACCTAAAGTATAATTCCAGGGCCATGATCCCTTCTCCCTACTGTATGTTCTCACTGATCTCATCATTTCTCTGTTTGCTAATCACCCTCAACACTATTCCCAATTAGTGGGATGTAAAGATCTAGTGAGAACCTCTAGACTATTCTGTGATATACTGTGATATACATGACAAGACTTTGCCCCTTCCTTTAGTATTTTCTTTTTTAATTTCACAGGATTTGAGTATTTTGAAGTACTTAAAAGACATCAGAAACATTCTTATTACATTCTTTCTTGTTTATCTAACACTTATTGTTATCTAACATTCATTCTTGTTGCTGTGGGTTGAATTGTGTCCCTGTCCTTGCAGAAAAACGGAAAAAAGAAAAAGATGATGAAGACCTAATCGCAATACCTCTGAATATGGCCTTATTTGTGGCCTTATTTGGCAATAGGGTCTTTGCAAATAATGAAGCTAAAATGAGTCCATTAGGAGAGAATGTAATTTAATACGATTTGTATCATTAAAAAAGGGGGTAATTTGGACACAGAGACAGACATGCATGGAGGAAAGACAATGAGTAGACACAAGGAGGATATCATCTGCTAGTCAAGGAATGCCTGAGGCTACCAAAAGCTGGGAGAGAAGCATGGAACTTGTCCCTCACAGCCACCAGAAGCAACCAGTACTGCTGACACTTTAATTTTTGACTTCCAGGCTCCAGAATTGTGAGGTGATAAATTTCTGTTGTTTGAGCCTCTGAGTTTTCTTACTTTGTTGTGGCAGTCACAGGAAGCTTATACACCTGTGAACTAATGCATCGTGTGTCTTATTACCTTCTATTAATCTACACCTTTCAAGCAGGCCATGACAACAATAAAAAAAAAAGTTAATTTATTTTTAAGCTTAGGTCCATTCTTTCTCTACTTGATTCAGGAAAAACACCATTTGCTGTTGAAGAATCATGTTTCTATTCATTTTAACTTTGCATTGGATCGAGATATTTGTTTTATTGCTGTATTCTTCCTGCTTCTGCCTATGGGTCTCTTGAAGTGAGAGATACAGTTTTTGATTGCTGAATGCGAAAAAACATTCAGTTCTTTCAAAAAAACCATGACTTCCCAAATAGGGTAATTTCACTGAGAAAGTAACCAACTACCCATCCAAAATTCCAAAAAGATGGAAATAATTTATTGTTTCATGTTTTGCTTAACTTTATCATCTCATCTTCCAAAAAGTCCCATGTATAGTTTGGTGTTCTCTTATAGCACAAGAATTACATGCTTTTCCACTTACATTTTTTTTTTTGATCAAGAAAATCAACAAATACTTGAATTTCATACTGATATTCTCGAACTTTTTCTAAAATGTGTCTAAATCTAATCTGATAAATTAATGTAATCGTTCCAATAACAAAAAGAACTGTTAGGGTATATAATTCTCTATACTTGTATGCCTCTCAGCCTTCCTGTGGAAAGCTTCCAAATTTTATTTTTATTTTAGTTTGCTAACATCTTGTCTCTCTCTTGCTGTATGAGATCTCTTTGAATTCTAAACAAAAAAGGAAAGAACTTTAACTTTGCTAGTTTTGACTTTTAAAATACATAATTATGGATGGGCACATTATCTTTCTTGCTTCCTATTTTGTAGATTTCTATTTAAGACCCTCACTTTTTTTCTAAGCAAATCTCTTTTCTTCTCTAGCTAAATCATCTTTGCTTTTCTTTCATTCTCAGCACAGTCCCAGTTCTGACAAAAAACTGAAAAACTGCTTTTTAAACTCATTCATTCTTCATTATGTCTCTGTGCAATCTTAACTTCAACTGACAAAGTGTTATGAGACCAGTATTTTTTAAATTATCACTTCGCCCTTGGGTTTATAATAATTACAATGATTTTTTTTCTTTCTATCTCAGCTTAGTGGTATGATAAAATCTCACGGTATGGCTCTGTATTATCCGTTCACTGAACAAATCCACCCCACTGTGATGTTGATTTACTCACAGACCGTGAGCTTCTGAAATCCACAATTGTAATATGGGTGAATGTTATAGCCAGTTTGAAAACATGGGATGCGAGAATGAATACAGGAGCTTATGGAATGCCACAGACTTTAAGAGGTTACTCTTTCAACAATTCCTTCCTTAGCCTTGAATGCTGTTCATACAAGATACAGAAAAAACAATGTTGAGCAGGCCAAGACCCATGCTGCTGCTGATCAATGCCTTAACCTTTATATATGCCCAAAGTTACCCACTAGAACACGTTGCTTTTTTGTTTGTTTTCATTTTGAAGTCTCATGTTGCATACCTGGTAAAAAAAATAAAAGCAGAGGTAGCAAAAACCATTCTACTAACCAAAGTCACAGAATCTGTCTATATTTACTTCTTGTGAGATGAGCCTTACTGGAATAAAATTACTTTTCCCAATAACACAGCAATAGACTTGTTTGCGATATTGACTCTGCCACATTAAGATCTTCAGGGTCTTCTCAAAAAACTGTGCTACAGGCCGGGCGCGGTGGCTCACACATGTAATCCTAGCACTCTGGGAGGCCGAGGCGGGTGGATTTTTTGAGCTCAGAAGTTCGAAACCAGCCTGAGCAAGAGCAAGATCCCATCTCTACTAAAAATAGAAAGAAATTAATCAGACAACTAAAAATATACAGAAAAAATTAGCTGGGCATGGTGGCACATGCCTGTAGTCCCAGGTACTTGAGAGGCAGAGGCAGAAGGATTGCTTGAGCCCAGGAGTTTGAGGTTGATGTGAGCGAGGCTGACGCCACAGCACTCTAGCCCGGGCAACACATTGAGACTCTTTCTAAAAAAAAAAAAAAAAAAACACCTGTGCTACAAAATCCATTGCCTTTTATGCATACTCATTGGATCCCAAATTAACTCCTAATATGTAAGTGTTTCAGATGAAATGTGATGTTCTGATGTTGGAAATTTCCTTTCTTTTCTACCACGAAAAAAACAAAACATGATTTTTAAGGCCTTTGAAAACCTTTGATTCTCTCTTCCTTTACTAGTCTTCTCCATTTAATTTAGGAATTTTTCTGGATTAAATGAATTGGCCATTAGTCTGTGGGAAAACCCTGCATTTTTAATTTCACATACTAAAGGTAAATTTATACCACTGCCATAAATGAAAAGGCTGCTCTTACTTACATCCCCAGTGGTAATATGTAAGAAAGACATATTTGCCTCACTTAGGGAGTTGAATTGCCTTAGGCAGCCTGGTCCCTGACCTCTGAGCCTGGTACTTTAGTTCAGAGCTTGGCAGTAGCTAAGCACAGTATTATCGTGAGGCAATGACAGCAGAAAGAAAATGGCTAGGACACAGCAAGAAATAAAAACGTGTGTGAAACGATCACTTATTTGGATCAACAAACTTGGAAACAGAAAAGTTGAAAAGCAGTGAGGAATATTAATATGTCTTTAATGCAACATCATTCTGCCCACTGGCAAACGTGCACTAATCAACGCTCTAGCCTGTCAAGGTAGATTATCCTGGGCAATGACACAGTAAAAGTAGCAGAGTTTGCGATGTTGGTAGTTTTTATCAGGAAAGAGGACAAAGGTAAGTACCCACCTTACTCTCCTAAAAATTTATTTTGTAAACAAAAAAATAATTTATGTATATAATTAATATTAGTGACCTTTCAATGGGATTCAGTATGAGGGCTCCTATTTTTCCACATTCTTACCAATTCTTGTTAATTTTTGTCTTTTCTTATTTTAGCAGTCCTAGTGGATATAAAATGGAATCTCACTGTGGTTTTGATTTCCATTTCCTTAATGACTAATAATATTGAGAATTATTTTATATGTTTATTGTCCATTTGTATGTCTTCTTTGGCAAAGTTAGATGTATCTATTTTTTTTTCTTTTGTTGCTGTATCAGTATTAGATACTTCATCTGTTTTTATAATTCTTACTGTGATAGTAGTAGAGAAAGTTCTTTTTTTTAATGGGTATTGCAAAACATTTGGTTATAGCCTTCAGAACAGCAGGGGAGACCCAGTGAGATTATGCAATAATAATAAGATCAATTTCAGCTCTTTATTATTTGAATATGTTTTCCATATTAAGAAGGATGATGGGACAAATTCATTACTTGGCTTCTGAGAGCTAATATTCAGGCCCTATGGCTCTGTTCTTTTAGAGAGAAGGCAATTAGCTGAAGATATGTAGCTTGCCCGAGATCACCCGGCAAGTTATTGGCATAGCAGGAATGTGAACACATGGGCTCTCGGTTTCCCATCTGTTGCCTAGTACATTTGGCTGTTTTGCTAGGAGTGGGTGTATGTATGTATATTTATGTTGCATTTCAGGAATGAGCAAAGGAAAGTAGTATGGTTTGTGCATTGTTTCAAACAGACACAGAAAAGTGCCTTTCTTTATGCACTAAAAAATATATTGAAGGTGGTTCTAACACTCTAAAAGTGAAATGGATGACATCATAAACCATCACATCACATTTTAAGCATTAGAATATGTAATTCTTTATTAATTTAAATACAAGTAAATAAAGTAGGAAAAACTGATTTTATACCCATAACTTTAATTCTTAGGAACATTACAGACATGTTAATATTTGAAGGTGACGATGGGTAAACTAAGCAACGAACCTGTACTTGCCTGTGTTCTGCCACCGCCTCCAGTACTGAGCATAGGCACACAAATAAAGATGACTATGGTCATACTACTCATCAGAATATTCTCTCTAAGTAATGCTTTTCTTCCTCCAGCAACAGGAAGACCATAGGTGAGAATAATCATATTGTACAAATGTAGGAAAACATTATCTAAAGCTAGAGCAACATAAGGATATATAATATAAATGGTGCTGTCTTTGTGTTTTTAAGAGAGATAATTGTATTCATTTTCCATATACTTTCTTCAGAGTAAATATAGACTCTATGACTGGCCATTAAGATATAACATAAGATCGATTCACATAAAAGGATGGTAGTCATAAGTACAGTGTTAGTTAAAATGTTCCTCTTATGATAAAATACCCTAAAGTGAAAAGTTTTAAAGTAAGAAAACCTGAATGGCATTTATGCTGATTGTTCAGAATCTATTGCATTTTTCCATTTAGTCTACTATGGTATTTTAAATGTTTTAAAATTATTAAAAATTATTTTATTAGATGTGCTTTATTTTAGAAGTGAATTTAAAAGGCCAGTACTATCATATGTTATATGTCAAATTGAAGTCTGTTAGGAATTTCAGAGTTAATTTTCATTTACTAACAATGTTCACCAATGAGCAGATGTAAAATTATATACATCTAAATAAATAATTACTAGTTTAATTTAAAAAAATTAGAAATGACAAATTTTCTTGATAGACTTATAAATCATACATCACATCTTGATATACACTAAAATTGTATCATTCTCTAGCTACATAGAAACGTGATAATTAGCAGGATATTGGATGAAAAAAGCATGCTATGTAGTTATGTAGCCATCATGTGGATCTCCTTGATTTTTTAATAAAAGCAAAATAGAGAAGTTATCATTATATTTTAATCTCTCTAGTTTCTTGATGAATAAATTATTGTTCCAATAATTAAAACAAAAGAAAATTTAACTAAAATGATTATATAACTTGTGGAAATATGGTATACAAACCAAATATAAAGAAGCAGGAAAAATTCAACACAGCAACACAACATAAAATTAACATTTATTATTAGATGTAAAATAGTATCTTTTTACTTAAAGAAATATATTCATTTGAGTTAGTAACCCAGTATAGTTTGTTGGAGGTCTTCAGCATGACCCCTGTATATTCTCTGGCCCAACCTTGTCATTGATATGTATCCTGGAAAGAATGCCAATTATCGAAAGTATTCTTTAGCAATCTCCTTGCCATATTATGTGGATTCCATTTTTACAATGTATGTGTCAGCTTCAAGGTTTTTAAGGTGATTCACAAACTTTAAATTAACCTGGTGAGTATAAATTCCAAAAACATGCCAAAGGATAGAAAATGAACACTTATTTTTGTTGAGTTGTAGCATTGTACACAAAAGAGTAGATTGGCAGCAATGACAAGTGACTTAGCATATGACACTTTGAGGCCAAACAGCTTCCAGGGGGTGTACTATTTCAGTTTTTTTTCCGGCTAAGCTAGGGAATATGGAGCCTCAGAGAAGTGATTTTCAAGCCTCAGGCAGCTAAAACTCAAGAAAACAGAAGATAAGTGGGTTTGGCAATGATACCAGATAAAAGAGTATAGTGGGATTTCACAGTAGCCTATTTTTATTTATCCTACTGTCTGCTGTTGCTCCCCAGAGATCTGCTTTCTTTTTCTCTACCATTTTCTATTCAAGACAGCTAATGGAACATACGAAATCAATAACAATACTAATCTGTGAGGTGGACATAAAAAATCTCTCCTAACCCTGAGGTCTATAAGTAAAAGCCCTGTAAAATGGAAATCAAGAGTGTGGGTGAGGTGATAGATATGTTAATTAGCTTGATTTCATCTTTCTACAATATGTACACATACCAAAACATCATATTGTGCTACCTAAAGATACACAATTATTATTTGTCAATTAAAAGTATAGATTCCAGTCCTAGCTACTTTATCCAAGGAAAATCATTGAGTATCATTTATTTACTTTTTTATAAAATGGGAGATATGTAGTATTTTACATATAAATATAACTTCTATGTCTATAATTCCATTTTTCTATTTTATTTTGTCATATTTTTCTACAGTTCTTGTCATTACATACACCACTACTTGTTTTTTTTCCATCAGTTGCCATTTTTTTACATTAGTCCTTTTAGATATAACATATACACAAATTGTATTCTATATCTTTGCATGTACTACTGTAACTACAGACTTTGTTCCACATAACGTACCAGAAGTTTTTATTAAAGTGTGCACTCTGATTTTCGAGTTTTTTAAATATAAGATGTATTCATAACATTTACCTTTAAGGATTAAAATAAGTTTTAAAATGCACACAAGTCTTTTGACTCCCTTTTGGTCACATAAATATGTGAATTGAGCCTGAAATACATCCTTACCGAAAGACAAGATGTTCTCATAGCCTTGGGTGGAAATATCTTTTGCCATTTCAGACACAATGTGTGCTCCTTTGTTCTGCTTACGCCTGTGCATCACAGGACACCTGGCCAAACTCATTGCTGTATCTCTTTCCTGTGGGGAGCGGATGGGGCCCTCCTACAACACAGGAGGAGTGTGAGCACACCAATTGCTCTGCAGCTGCTGTTGGGAGAGACTCCCAGATTGATGCCCACCACTAAAGCTGATCTTGCTTTGTGTCTCTTTCTGTGAGTAAAGCTTATTCTATTCAGTGCTTAACTGTGTTGTGTTTTCCTTGATGACTCCGATACCAAAACACAGAGGACAAAAGTGCTGGCATGTCTTCTTCTATTCATAGACAACACTGCCACTTGCTCAACAAAATGATATTTTCTCAAAATCAAACACAGTCTGGTAATTCACATCAAACATGAAAACTAGTAGATATGAAATATGTGGATGATATTTACTGAGTTTAGACAAGAAATCCTTATGTAAAAATCTCTACATAATAGCTCATAAAACAAAATATTTTACTCAATAAATCCTATCCCATTCCCACCTTCCTCTAATCATAATACTCCAGTGTGCACTAGGATAAAACTGCTGTGAATTTTATGATGAACAATTCTGCTATCAATTCCTACCAAATATGAAAAAATATAAGACCACTACCACTGTCTGTTCTAACTTTCAAAATTATGTTCTTTACTTATCTTTATAGTATATTACTGCTATTTTAATGAACTTTATAAATATATAAGTTGCCTTTCTTCCTCTAAATTCAATAGCCAATTATCAGTGATGCTATTAATACCATCAAATCTCACATTGTTTTGACATCTCACATGGTCTCTCTCAATTTGTATTTGAAATTATCCTTATACCTCAAAAAGTGTGTTATCTTTTCTTGTTGAGATTGCAAAATTCACCTCTGTTTTCTTTTATTAAATATTATTCAAGGACAATAAGTAAATTTTATATCTTTATTTTCAATCTTACGGTACCTTCAAAAATTGCTCTCTTTAAAGTAAGGCAGTGAAAGAAAAGCTATAGTATAATCCAGGTGATTTATAATACAAGTAATTGCAGAGATTTTTAAAAGAACTATTAAATAATATTTACCTTATGTTTATAAACTTAAAAATATATTAAAATAAATATGTAAATAAAATGCTAAAATTGTCAGAAGAGATAGAAAACTTGAAAGAAAGAGTAACCACTATATGAATTAAAATGTTTGAGAAAAATACTTCTGTACCTGACCTCCCCCTTGGAAAAAAAAAAAAACAATTACAGTCCTATAGGCATCTACAGGTCAGTTCTATTATACTTTGCTTTTAAGAAAAATATTTTTTAGATCCACAGATAAAATTGTATGTATTTATGGTGTACAAGATGATGTTTTGTAATATAGATACATTGTGGAATGGCTAAATCAATCTAATTAATATATGTATTACCTCACATAATTATCATTTTATGGTGAGAAAACTTAAAATATACTCTTCAGCATTTTTCAAGAATGTAATATATTGTTATTAATTATAGTTACCATGTTGTATAACACATCTCTTGAACTTATTACTCCTATCTAATAGAAATTTTGTAACTTTTTGCCAACATTTCCTCAATTCTTTCGCCAGCATTGACACAGTCCCTGGTAACCACCCTTCTATTCCCTACTACAATGAGATCAGCTTTTCTAGATTTCATATGCAAGGGAGATCATACAGTATTTGTCTTTCTGTGCCTGGCTTATTTCACTTAACATAACATCCTCCAGGATCATTCATGTTATTGCAAATAACAGAATTTCCTTATTTTTTATGGCTGAATATATTCTATTGTGTATATATTTTTATATGTGTGTGTATATATATATATATATATATATATATATATACACACACACACCGTATTTTCTTCCATTGATGAACTCTTAGGTGGATTCCATGTCTTGGCTATTGTGAATAGTGCTGTCATAAAGTGGGAGTGCAGATATATCTTCAACATACTGATTTTATTTCCTTTAGATACATATCTAGTAGTGAAATTGCTAGATCACATGGTAGATCTCTTTTTAGTTTTTTGAAGAATTTCATATTTTTAGCATAATGACTGTACTAACATTAACAGTGTGCAAGGATTACCTTTTTACCACATCTTTGCCAACACTTGTTGCTTTTAGTCTTTTCAATAATAGCAATTCTAGCAAGTGTGATGTGTAGCTCATTGTGGTTTTAATTTGAATTTCCCTAATGATTAGTAATAATTATCATTTTTTCATAAACTTGTTGGCCATTCATATGTATTTTTTTGAGAAATGTTTATTCAAGTACTTTGGCCATATTTTAATCGGATGAGTATTGCTATTGAGTTCCTTATATATTTTTAATATTAACCCCTTATCTGATGTATGGTTTGCAAATATTTTCTCCCATTTTGTAGGTTGTCTCTTCACTCTGTTGACATTTTTATTGTCTGTACAGAATCTTTTTAGTTTGATATAATCCCATTTTTCAATTTTTGTTTTTGTTGTTTGTACTTTCTGGGTCTTATCCAAAAAAATCATTTCCCAGGTCAATGTCAAGGGGCTTTCCCCCTATATTTTCTTCTAGTAGTTCTATAGTTTCGGGTCTTACATCTAAATCTTTAATCCATTTTCAGTTGATTTTTGCATATATGATATGATGTAAGGGTATGATTTCATTCTGCATGTGGATATTCAGTCTTTCCAGTAGCATTTACAGAAGATACTGTTCTATCGCTATTACGTGTTCTGGCAACTTTATTGAAATTTAGTTAGTCGTTAATGCATGGATTTAATTCTGGGCTCGCTATTCTATTCCATTGATCAATGTTTTTGTTTTTCTGCTAGTATCATGCTATTTGATTACTATAGCTTTACAGTATATTTTGAAGGCAGATAGTGTGATATCTCTAGCTTTGTTCTTTTTGCTCAAGATTGCTTTGGCTATTTGAAATTTTTTGTGATTCTATAGAAATTTTATAATTATTTTTTCTATTTCTATGAAAATTGTTACAGATTGCATTAAATCTGTAGATTGCTTTGGGTAGAATGGACATTTTAACAATATTAATTCTTCCATTCCATTAGCACAGGATATGTTTCCATTTATTTGTGTCTTCTTCAATTTATTTCATCTATGATTTATAGTTGTCAATGTATAGATATTTTACCTTCTTGGTTAAATATATTCTTAAGTGCTTTACTTTTTGTAGCTATTGAAAGTGCATTTGTTTTCTAGATTTCGTTTTCAGATAGTTCACTACTGATTTTTGTATGTTGATTTTGTATCTTGTACCTTTCTGAATTTATTTATTAGTTCTAACATTTTTTTTGGTGAGGTCTTTAGGGCTTTATCTATTTAAGTCATGTCATCTACAAACAGTTACAATTTACCTTCTTCCTTTCCAATTAGGATGCCTTTTATTTGTTTTCTCTTGCCTAATATCTGGCTAGGGCTTCTAGTACTATTTTGAATAGAACTGGCAAGAGTGGGCATAGTTGTTGTGTTCCTGATCTCCGAGGAAAAGATTTCAACTTTTTTCCCACTACATATGATATTAGTTCTGGGTTTGTCATACATGGCTTTTATTATATTGAAGAACCTTCTTTCAATACCTTATTTTTTGAGAGTTTTCCTTATGAAAGAATGTTGAATTTAGTTAAATGCTTTTTCTGCGTCTATTAAGATTATCATTTGGTTTTTGTCATTCTATTAATATGGTATATCACACTTATAGATTTGTGCATGTTGAATCATCTTTGCATCCCGGAGATGAATCCCACTTGATCATGGTAAATGATCTTTTTAATGTGCTGCTGAGTTTGATTTCCTAGAATTTTGTTGAGAATTTTCTACTATTCTTTCAATGAACTGATAATCACTTTTTATAGAACTTTGTAAAAATATAGAAAAGAGATAAACTTTGCAATACATTTTACCACTATGAGGTAAAGGCAAATCAAGAAAAAGGAATTGTAAGCTAATCTCATATATTGACACACAGATCCAGAATATCTTAATGCAACAAATTCCTTGATGTAATGGAAAATTACAAGCAGTTGGCTACGGTGAAGTGAAATTTAGCCAAGAAATGCAAAATTATATTATTATCAAAAATATTATCAATATGGTAGCACAAAAATGAACCATATCATACAAACAAGAGCAAACAGCCAAAGAGTAGATGGATTACACTTGTTTGGGAAGCATTTAGTAATTCGATATTTCTGTATTCTATGTTTCATTTCGCAAGCTACTAAGAACTTACAAAAACTAAAGGAGTAGCAGTTGCACAGTTCCCTTTGTCCACTGCTTCTGTAGTAGAACAGAGTCCCTAGTGAGCTGGATACCAGATTCTGGGAGAGAGACCCCAGTGCTTGCATTATAAGGCTTTTAAGATGCATTGGATGAACAGGAGAAACCAAAGTCTTGGGGTTAACCAAAACTTATTGCTTTAAGTGCTGGCTGTAGCTGTTTTTATGTATTCTTTCAGAAGGGCAAAGCCTTTATTTGAAGGTCAGCATGCAATGGATCACTGTGGACAAGTTAACACTTATCCTGCAATGTAATTTTTTTAAAATAAATTTAACACTTTAATATTATTTTTATATAAGCTTCATTTCTAAATTTTTTTAGTTTTTATGTTTTTAGTTGTAAATTAACAAATTATAGTCACATATGTCTATGGGGTACAAAGTGATGCTATGATTTATGAATGCAATGTGAAATAATTAAATAAAGCTAATTAACATATCCATCACCTCAAATAGCTATTTTTTTTGTTTGTTTTGAGATCCTTCAAAATATCATCTGAGTGATACTGGAAACATACAATGCATTATTATTTGCTATATTCACTATGTTGTACAATATGTCTCCAAAGAAACTATTCCTCCTATTTAAGACTTTGCCAATTTTATTTTTTTAGAGACATTTTATATTCTAAGAAAAATTGAGTGGAAGATACCGACATGTCTTATACACCCCTCTCCCCAACATATGCAAAGCCTCCTCCATCTTGCACAAAAGGCACATTTATTGCAATGATGGACCTACACTGACACTTTATTATAGCCAAAAGCACATGATTTACATTAGAATTCACCGTGGTGTTGTTTATTCTATGGATTTTCACAAATATATAATGATAATGACACATATACACCGTTATGGTATCATACAGAATAGTTCCACTGCTTTAAAAATCCTCTCTGCACTGACTATTCATCCATCCCGGTCCAATAAACCATGGCAACCACTGAACATTTTACTGTTTCCATAGTTTTGTCTTTTATACAATGTCATATATTTAGAACCACGCAGTACATAGCATTTTCAAATTGGCTTTTTAAAATTGGTAGTATGCATTTTTAAGTTTCCTCTGTCTTTTATAGCTCCATAACTAATTTCTTTTTAGTGCTGAATAATAACATCCCATTATCTGGATATATCAGTTTACTTATCCATTTACCTACTGAACAACATCTTAGTTGCTTTCAAGTTTTGGCAATTATGAAAAAAACTGCTGTAAAAACATCTATGCTGCAAGGTTTTGTGTGGACATAAGTTTTCAACCAATTTGCATAAATACCAAGGAATGGGATTGCTGAGTTGTATGGTAAAAGTAAGTGCAGTTTTGTAAGAAATTGCCAAATTGTCTTCCAAAGTGGCTGTATCATTTTGCATTCCCCCTGATAATGAATGAGAGTTCTTGTTGGCCCACATTACCACCAGCATTGGGTGTTGCCAATGCTTTGGGTTTGGGTCATTCTAATAGGTGTGTATTGGTGTCTCTCTCTTTTTTTTAATTTGTAATTTCCTGATGAGATATAATGCTGAGCATCTTTTCATATCCTTATTTCCCATCTGTGCTCATTTTTATCAAAAGAGGTATCTGTTTAGGCCTTTTGTCCAATTTATTTTTAATCATATTTTTCATTTTCTTATTGTTGAGTTAATCAACTTTTTTTTTGAGAGGAAACTAATATTTATTGAGTACTTCCTGCCAAAGTTCCTAAACTTTTCAATTCATGACACTCTTAATAGCTCAGTACTTTTGGAATGGGTTCTTAGCCCAAAATAATATTAAATAACTAACAATGCTATGGATTCAGCAGCTAGGTCTAAACAACTTACAATGTATTTATATACTAACAACTTAGTAGCTGTTTAAAAACAAAAATAAGTTGAAAAAAATATGTTTACTTTAGGCTTAAGCACAGTTATTTACTAACTAATGAGATGTATGGGGCTCTTGGGCACCACCCATGCACCTCTCAGACCCTGGAATCAGGTTGGATATAACCACCCTCATTTCCTGTTCTACACTGATTTTCATCCTTACTTGCTTTTTATTCAGCAACCATCAAAATTCAGCTTTGCAACGATGTGACATCACCAGAAGGAATGTTGTATGATCTCATGTAGAAACTGTGAACTACCTTGAGCTAGTAGTTTGCAGAATGGCTGACAGATTTTGAGTATTGCTATATTTCCTTTAAAACTTTAAAATATCCCATGGTACCCTGTAAGTATACTTCAGTGTACTGGGGTGCCTTGGTGCACAGTGTGGGAAGTATGGGTCTATTGACCTAGGTACTATATATAGATCACTTACTTACAATAGTTTGGAGGGTAGGTGCTATGATTCTCAAGCTGGGTAAAGAAAACTTAAGCCCATTATCCAAAGTGAGGCACCACAAGAGCAGAAGAACGGGCTCCATTGGTACTCGCCATCAATTTGGTACTAACTGATCAACACTAGGGTGATCACATGGCAGAAATACTCTCTAGGGATTAGGGGAATGGGGGGGTAAATCCACAGCAAGAGTTAACCAACTTTTATCAAATATGTCTTTTGTAAATATTTTCTTTCATTTTGTAGCTTTTCTACTCATTCTCTTGATATCGTCTTTTGCAAAGCAGAAGTTTTTAATTTTAATGAAGTGCAGCTTACCATTATTTATTTTCATAGATTGTGTCTTTGGTGTCATATCTAAAAAGTCATCATCATACAGAAGACTGTCTAGATTTTCTTTTATGTTGTCTTCTAGGCGTTTTATAGTTTTGCACTGTATATTTAATTCTAAGACCCATTTTGAGTTAATATTTGTGAAGAATGTAAGATCTGAGTATAGGTTAATTTATTTGCATGTGGGTATTCAGTTGTCCCTATACTACTTGTTAAAAAGACTGCTTTTTTTCCATTGTATTGCTTTTACTTCTTTGTCAAATATCAGTTAACTATAATTATGTAAGTTTATTTGTGGGCTCTCTATTCCATTAATCTATTTTTTATTCTTTCACTGATATTACACCTATCTTAATTACTGTAGCTTTATAATAAGTCTCAAAATCGGGTAGTGTCAGTTCTGTAACTTTGTTCTTCTCCTTCAATATTGTGTTAGCTATTCTGGTTCTTTTGTCTTTCCACATAAATTTTGTTTTATTTATTTTTGTTTTTACTTATTTATTTATTTTTAATTTTTTCATTTTTAATTATGGGTACACAGGAGTTGTGTATATTAAATATTTATGGAATGCAGGTGATGTTTTGATATAGGCATACGATGTGTAATGATCAAGTCAGGGTATTTAGAGTATTTATCACCTCAAGCAATTAGCATTTTTTTTGTTTTAGGAACATTTGAATTCTGTTCTTTTAGTTATTTTAAAATGCACAACACATTATTGTTAACTGTAGTCGCCCTATTTTGCTGCTGAATAATAGATCTTATTTATGCTCTTTAAATGTATTTTTGTACAATTAACCAGTCTCACTTTATCTCTCCCACCCACCACCACCTTCCCAGCCTCTGGTAATCATGATTCTACTCTCTATCTCCATGAGTTAATCTTTTTGAAACCTTTATCTCCCACAGCAGCATCAGAACATGTGAAATTTGTCTTTCTGTGTAGAATTTCATTCTTTTTATGGCTGAATAATATTCCACTTTGTGAATGAATATCACCTTTTCTTTATCCATTCATCCCCTGATACATACTTAGGTTGATTCCATATCTTGGCTATTGGAATAGTGCTGCAATAGGCATGGGGGTGCAGATATCTCTTCAATATAATGATTTCCTTTCTTTTGGATATATACCCAGAAGTGGGATTGCTGGAAAATATGGCAGTTCTATATATAGCATGCCCTGTTGCAAACAGCAGGTTGGCAAAAATTTATAGACAGCACACTATCAAACATAAGAATGCAGGGAAATTGAAAACTTCAAATTTGCCAGTGGAAAGATAAACTTGTGCAAACATTCTGGAGATATTTGATCATAGCTGGTAAAGACACAAATGCAAATATTGTGTGTCCAGCAATCTTTCTCACAACAAAGTATAAATCCAAAACATCCTTCCTACAGATATACAAGAAGATATTAATAAAGACATTCATCACAGCGTTGTAATCCTTGGTAGCAAAGAGGTGTAGGCAATCTACATGTCCGTTACTGGAGAGATAGATTATAAATGTAATATTTATATATCTGTGTACACATATATACATCTGCACACACATACACACTTACCTATGTGTATATCTATATATGATAAATGGCATGCCATTTAGTATTATGAATTATATTTACTACACGAACTTCTAAAAATCTAATGTTGAATAAAAAAAGTAAGAACAATATAATTTACAGGACAATTCCGCTTATGGAAATGAAAACACAAAACAAATCTATGTAATTTTTAAAAAATACATTTATACCTAAATTAGCATGATTTACATGCTTTGAAAGACAGGCATTAGGTACACTAGAGAAAGTGCCATGAGTTTTGTGTTGGGGGATAGAATAGGAATTAGTCTGATGTGAAAAATGCATCAAAAAATAAGGGAGAAGTTGAAAATACAAGAAATTGTATAAATTTGTACTTTTTTTGTATTGCTTAGAGTATTTATATTTATATTTGGTTAATTAAAAATAAAGTCATGGATATATTTAATAGCTTAATTTCTAAGTCTATTTTCTGCCATAAATTAAAAGATTCAGTATTTTTAAAACAAGCTCTTACATTAAAGTCAATAGCAGCTACCCTGCAACCATTTAAAATTTACATATATATATTTTAAAGCTTCATTCTTTAATATACCATAATTTAATATTTTTTAGCCTAAGGCTGTTAAAGCACTGGTCTTCCTTTAATAAGCTTACTTATAAAACATATATTTATTTTAATATATGTCTAGTATTTTTTCATTTAATTTTCAGTCAAGAAAAATATTTTAAAAAGGATAAATTTAAAATAAGGAGCTTTTTTAAAAGTAAAGACAAAATATTATTGTTATATCTAAAATTTTGACATGCTAATATAAAACATTATGAAAATGAGATATTGAAAGATTCATCGTCTTAATCCAATTCATTTTTCAACTTATTTTTCATTTTAACGCCAACTGAATGTAAACAGAATGAGAGTGTTTAATCCCTAACATTGCCTCTTGAGAGTTTTCCTTGATTTCAGATAGAATGTGAATACTAGATGACTCACTCAATATGATTCAGTGCCCTTGAGGAAGGTTGAATAGAATAGCTCAAACAGGGAGGATGAATTCCCTATAGCATCTCAGACTGCAGCATTTTTAAAAGCTGGAAATATTTTTTCACACAATTAGCACAAAATCACATTGTCAGGGATTTGCCTTCAGGTCATTAACTAATATGTTCACTAACAACTTGCACAAAGTGGATTGAAAAAATAAATTTTTCTGCCTGAGTCAGAACTGTGGTTTGGAATTAAACCATTCTTACTGGATTTCTATCAGTCGTCTTCTACTTCCAGTATTTCTGTTGTAACCCTGCAATGACATCCAAAAAATGTGTTTTCTACCTTATCTGTTTATTTAATATCTAAATACTTTAAAGATTATTCCAATTTTCCCTATATGATTCTGCTTCTCTTGATAAGAAAGGTGTCATTTATTACAAAAATTAGAACAATATGTGTGTTTTCTATAAAATTTTACTTGTGCTAATGTGGTGATATTTGTATTGTGTATAGAAGGACCATATTAAATATTTAATACTGTGACAAAGACTAAAACATAAAGAAAATAATGCATTATTAATGAAGAAAATCATCTACAATTCAAATTAAACTATGAAAAACATACCCCAAATATGAAATTTAAAAATAACAAACTTTAGGGATGATACTGGGTATTAGCATATAAATCCCACACCAAGTAGGGTAAAAAATTTTCTAAAATCAAGTCGTAAAAGGGTCACATTGCATGATCTTTCAGTGTATGTAGGGCATGAAACAATTTGGAAAATGTACTTACAGGGGCATAATTCTGCATCATAAATAAACAATCCAGTTCTTATTAATGTCAAGGGACAGACCTGAGATTTTGTGTATTTACTAGAATATTTACATTATTCAGAAGGATTAAAATCACAGGACGACGTCGACATAAAGGAATTGTATGACTCACGCACTAGCGAAATAACTCAGTTCCATCATTCAAAATTGTGGCTGTGGCAGGTATTTAAGAGAGAGCCTCAACGAAATTAGAGATCAATTGCTCCAAATAGTTAAAAACCTGACAGCTCACAGCTGGTTCAAGAACACTCTTCATAGGACTGCCCCACATCCCAGAGATGTGCAGGTATCCTGCGGTAAGTTGGGAGCTTGAATACCCCCTTTGCTCTCTTCCTGGTACATTCACACAGGTCACTGACACTACTCTTACTGACATCTGAGGGGACAAGATAGATGGCAACAGGCAGTGAGTTCCCATTGCCCAGAGTAACCTCCCGCCAGCTGAGGCTTTCCTCCTCTGATATTGCCATCAGTCGCCTTGAGAAAACCAGGAGAGAAGCTATAGAAGTTTAAACCCTCAGGACCAGATGGAAAAAAAAAGGGGTCAGTGCCTCATATATCTCTACTGAATGAAATGTTGTGCTTGAAAAAAATCTAAACTGACCAGAGAAGCTGACCTTGACTTAAAGACTGTCAGTAGTGTTAGATAAGGTATTCAAGAAGGACAGCAAGCACAGGCTGGCGTGGCTTGTTAAGAATGGAAACCTTCCAAAATGTTTATTTCCCTTTTGTATTTCTTCTCTATTGCATCTGCAACATATCCTTTCTATAAGAATCATTGTCTTCTTCATATTAATTTTAAAAGCTTTTTGGAAGAGTAATTATTAACCTATTTTTATGGTAGATATATTGCAATTTTCTCTCTGAATCTTTATGTGTTATCCAGTTTGCTAATAGTGAATTTTGCCGTGGAGAGGTTTTTTTTCCTTTTTCTTTGATTTTAAGTTAAAAATATGTAAACCTTCTTCTCTATAAATTCTAGATTTTCTTTATGATGGCATAACTTTTATTTGTTATATTATAAACTCACAGATCCTGAAGTGTGTGTGTGTGTGTGTGTGTGTGTGTGTCTGTGTGTGTAGTATACCTTATTATGGTGCTATGGGCTGAATCGTGTATGTATATGATATACTTTACTATGGTGCTGTGGACTGAATCATGTCTCTCCAAAATTCATGTTGAAGTTCTGTTGACAAGTACCTCAGAATGTAACTGTACTGAGAGTAGGACCTTTAAAGAGGTAATTAAAGTAAAATGAGGTCATGTGGGTAAGCCCTGATCCAATGTGACTTATGTCCTCATGTGAGGAGGAAGAGATCAGGATATGGACAAACACAAAGGGAAGACTACGTGAAGACAGAGAAGGTGGTCATCTATAAGCTAAGGAGGGAAGCCTTGGAAAAACCTGCTGACAACCTGATCTTGGACTTCTAGCCTCCAGAACTATGAGGGACAAAATTTGATGTGTAACCCACCAAGTCTTTGTTACTTTGTTGTGGCAGCCCTAGAAAACTAATACATTTGGATATAGATATAGATCTAAAGATATTACACATACCCATATAAAAATATGTTATGCTTTAGTGGTAGTGATGGTGAGAAGTAGAGAATACACCTAATTTTACTTGGGTATATTAGGTTATTATATTAGGTATATTAGGTAATTAGGTGACTAATTCATCCTTTGTCTAATGTACAAAATGACATACCATTTAAAAAATTGCATGCATATTTAGACCTGAGTCTAATTCTGAACTCTATTCTTTTTTTTTTTTTTTTGAGACAGAGTTTCATTTTGCCCGAACTAGAGTGAGTGCCGTGGCGTCAGCCTAGCTCACAGCAACCTCACACTCCTGGGCTCAAACGATCCTTCTGCCTCAGCCTCCTGAGTAGCTGGGACTATCGGCATGCGCCACCATGCCTGGCTATTTTTTCCTATATATTTTTAGTTGTCCGATTAATTTCTTTCTATTTTTAGTAGAGAATGGGTCTCGCTCTTGCTCAGGCTGATCTCGAACTCCTGAGCTCAAACAATCCGCCTGCCTCGGCCTCCCAGAGAGCTAGGATTACAGGGGTGAGCCACCGCGCCCAGTCTGAACTCTATTCTTATACTGTATGGAAGGCTGTATGTAGACTTGTCTCTGGAAAACCAAATTTTTGGACATGTTATCAGTGAAGAGGATTTGAAAACATGGAGATTGTGGTAGACTCTAACATTTCAATCTGTGAAATTTAACCTAATTTGAAAGTACACCACTGTAATGCTTACCCTGGTCAGGACTGGTTCAAGAACAGTGGAGCCCATGACTAGATACTGTTGTAGAAGCCAAGCAAAAAGGGTTGTATTATCAATGATATACCAATAATCGACTACCTCTACTAGAAAAAAAAAAAAAAGAAGCCAGTCTATAATAACTCAATTTTCTAAGATTATAGTGACTCTTTTCAATTTATGTCAAATGAACTCGAAGATTATCTTTTAGATTACATTTTTCAGAATTTTTCCTCAGTAGAATCAGAATGCAGTAGGATTTAAATGTATTTTTCTCTACTTTTGGTATAAAGTATCTGCATTTCATTTTTGTCATATGAAAACAACTAGCAATATATATATCATCTTGTCTTCATTCTAAAGTAATTAACATACATTATATTGAATTTCTATCATTTGGTAATAGCATGATTATGTTTACATGATTGTGTATGCATAAAATGAATAACTCATTAATGTTTTAAACAGAATGAATTATTACTGAAGCTCTTAGTTATTGATATTTTACTAATTTAATAACATGTATTTATGTAATAATTTATATCTATAAATAGATTTATTAGTGCTATAAATATACAAAACAAAGCAATATTTCATTGTTTAATTGAAAATGCCTGGACATTTCAAAAAGAATTTAGACTTTTCAAACAAATGTAAAATAATAATAGAAAAAGAAGACAAATAATTTGATCCATCAGATATTTATTATCCTTATTGACTCAATCATGTCATGCAGCAAACCGAGCATTAGTGTCTAAAATCGTTAAGCATTTATCTGACTCAAAAGACTGGAGGTTGGTGATCTAGACTTGGCTTTTCTTTATTGTTTTTCTGCTTCAGGCTGTACTCATGCACATGTCTGTGGTCAGACAGCTGTGAACCTCTAACAGGATGACTGGTGGAAATTAAATCTGCTCATCATGTGTCCCACCTAAAGCAAATGAACCCAAGAATGCCCTGAGGGCAATAGTAGAGACAGCAGTGAGAATATGAAAATAGACAATTTCTTTGAGGTTCTGCTTCAGTCGAATGCTCACATGCCCTTGGTCAAAGCAAGGGCAGTGATTTAGCCGAGGTTCAGTTAAGAGTGTAACTGGAGTGAACTCAAGAAATGTTGACAAAATAAAATTTTTTTTTAACTTATCAAACTTGGGAAGTTGAATCCCTAATACTTATGGAACAGGTTTAGAGAAGTCCTTTAGGTTACATTTGTTATGGCGTTATGGGTTACAGTGATTCAAATTTTAAAAATATGTTTAGTATATGCTTTCGTGTATGGGGAATGAAATCCTCTAAGTAGATATCATTTCACTGCCTCAGAGATATAGCTTGAGACGCTAGAATTCAAAAATTAAAAGTTGGAGCAGAATCATAGGTAGTATCATATATTTCACTTTAATATTGTTGAGTAAACCTCTTATTCTTTAGTAATTTTTTCAGAAATATTAATAATATGAATGTCAAAATTATATGAATCATGATGATTATCATTTTTGTTTAGCAAAATAATCAACCAGAAACACTTTCTTCTTTGATCAGTCGATTATGTTTTTGGCTTTTCACTTAGAATTTAATTTAGTTTATCACAATTCTTTCTGTACAAAATCTATAATTTCAGACAGCTCTAATATTTTCCTTGCTTCTCTAACTGCACAATGATTTCCCTTTGGAGAACTCTAATGAGCCATTTTCTCAGGATTACCGTCTGGCCTATTAGAGTCCCTGAACATAACTTATGGTGTTCTGAATGTAAAATAACTGGCGATCTATTATTCTCAATTCCTTCTTGAGTTTGTGTTATTTTCCAGCTACTGTCATGTTTTTGTTCTCCATACACAAAATCATATGCTATTAATAATTCCATTTTTAAGCAAGGACAGTAAAATAGTAACATGTTTCTTAAGTAATATAGATATATTAAAGTAGATGTTAATAATATAAACTGATAAAAAATATGTTTAGAGGAAAAATGGCTTGCTTCCTTTTTTTGATTATTCCTTTGTTTTTCTTGCTTATAAGGTAAATTGTGGTCAAGAAATTATTGATCAATGTCTTATAAAATTTTACTGAAATATACTTACTGGATGTCATGAATATCTGAAATTAATTGGGCAATATTGAAGGATTATAAAACAGTGAAACATCTAGATTTCATTATTTTCTTTATGCAGTTTTCAAGTTCTGCACTTTGATTGGAAATGGCTGGTAACTGTGTAACACTGGTACTTAAAAAAATCAGTCCTAATTTGAGGTATACAAAGTTCAAGCTGCTAACATGATGTCATGAATGCAGAGTTGGGAAGAGATGTGTCCAGTCATCTCTCTGAGCTGATTGCAAGCAGGCTTCATGGGCAGTCTCCTGCATTGTACTGAGTCCTTGATTATCTAGTCTTACTTCCTTCAAATCATAAAGCTGTACATATATAGCTTATTCTCTGGCTGTGAAAATATCTACAGGTTGGTGTAAGAACAATATTTTTAAGGGCATGGGCAAGAACTAAGGTAAGATATATTATAGGGACTGGAGTGAACTGGAGAGCTTATTATACCATAAAAATGGTACAACATTTACTCAGCTCTAGAAGACTGTCTCTGGAATATATCCAGAATTCATTTTCTATAAAACCATCTTGATTATGTGTTTTTCCTTTAGAAAAGATACATTTTCATTTATAGTTCCCATATGAGATAACATGTACATAAGCTTTAGCATTCCCTAGAGGCAATGCCAATCTACACTAGCCAGAGAATTATGGTTTAGTAGGTTGGTGACAAACAGTTAGAGTTTCATTGAAGTGGTATAGAAATATGATGACATCTAAAGCATAGTTACCAAAAAAGTGAGAAAAACATAAAACTTTACAAAATTCAAGGCACTTTCACCCATTATCATATATAACAATTACAGGAAACTTTGTTAGCACCTGAATAGAAGTCTCTTATTTGCTACTTTGTAGCTATTTGTTGTTACATTTGATCAAATGATTTACCCATTCTAAAGCTTTAATTTCATTCTCTGAAAAAAATGTGATTTATAA
This sequence comes from Avahi laniger, assembly GCA_963575035.1. Lineage (NCBI taxonomy): Eukaryota > Metazoa > Chordata > Mammalia > Primates > Indriidae > Avahi > Avahi laniger. The sequence continues at coordinate 23,565 of CAUYSK010032435.1, read as the reverse complement.
CCATAATTTTAGAGTTAAATAAAATAATATTTATAAAACTCTTATCATAAGCCTAGATTAATAGATGTCAGTTATTAATATCCCTAACTTACCATTGATAAAACTGGAGCTCAGTGAAGATAAATTATTTGTTTTGAGTCACACAGTTTATACATATGCAAGAAAAACTTGATTTTAAACTCTTGTTGAATGCTGTTACTATGAAACCATATTTCCTGAGCAAAAAAATATAATTCAAAATGGGAACACTTTTGTTAATAAAACAGTAGACATGAATATAATATGTCTTAAATTTAAAAATGGGTATATTTTTTGGACTTTATGTTCAAAACATTCTGTTCTTCACATCTTACTGTTGAGAAATAAAAAGGCCATACAATTGAGAAAATATCTGCAAAACACAGGCCTCTCAAAGGGCCTGCATCCAGAATATATAAAGAACTTTTAAAATCTAATGAACAACAACATTAAAAACAAACCACCAATAAAAAAATGAATAAAATAATTGGAAGATACTTTGCAAGGGAAGATATGTTAATGGCCAATATGCATATGAAAATATGTTCAACATCATTAGTCATCAGGAAAATACAGATTAAAATCACTGTGAGACACCACTTTACATCCACTAGAACAACGAAAATTAAAAGGTTGGCTCTCATTTTTGAAAGGGTTAAATTTTAAAGAATGCTGCTCAGAATAAATTCCTGGAGAAGAAAAGACAGGATGAAAATCTGAGTAGATATAGATGGATTAACCTTTGATAAGCATATTTTCCTTTTAACAGGAAAGAAGGTAGGCATTATGTGCACAGAGTAGGTATGATTGTATTTGTGGTAGAGTGATAAATATCAGAGTTCTTTTGAACACACATTTTCTTGTGGACCTGTGAAGGCAGTTTATCATCTGGTAGTGAGAGATGGGAGGGCTATTGCAGGTAATAGAAAAAGTAGAAGCTAAAAGCTATCTACACCAGAAAGCAAAAAAAGTGTATGTGGCTGGGAAGTTTTGAATCTCCGTTTGTGTTTTGGGTTGTTGTACAGTATTATATTTTGTGTAGAGGCAAGATATTGCACAGGTTGAGAAAACAGAGTCCATAGCCAGACGACATGAGTTTAGATTCCATTTCTGAAATAAACCATATTCGTAATTTGAGAAGATCAGATGTTCTTGTGCCTCTGTTTTCTCATTGATAAAATTAGGATACTAACAGTACTTAGTTTTTTTTTTTATGAAGAAGAAATGAGTTAATATATCTAAATGTTTAGATAGTTCTAGTATATAAGGCTATGTCTGTGTTAATAATAGAAATAGCCCTGGCCATGTTCAGTTGGTCTGGTATAGGCAAGGAAAAGTACATTGTTACAAGGAATCAGGGTTGGACATTTTTCAGGTCAGGACAATGGAAAGTGAGGCAAAAAAGTAAAGAAAATTTTCAAGAGTATTATAATGAACCAGTATCTAAGCTGAATAACAAAAGAAGTGAGGACATGAGGATTGACAGTAATGAAATAGTGCTGGTGGAGCTATTGAGTTGGATTTCTACATGAGTTAGCTAAGTAGAGAAATTAGAAGTGTGAATGCATGTTCAGAAACTGGGACAGTTCGGATTCTGAGCCATTGCACTTACTAAGCACAAAGATTTTAAAACATGACCATGGGATGAAGGCTGAGGTGATAGGAGGAAACATTTTTTGGAGACAAGAAGATCAGTGAATTTGAGTGGTATATTTCTGGACTAATCATCCACGTGTGGTTTGAAGTTATAAAGAAATGTGAAAGCAGTAGAGGTAGAGAGGAATGCAATGATCCAGGTTCCAAAGGTTTTATTGTCTACAGTAGAGTGAAGTAGAAGTGAGAATATGAAATAGCATATAAGGTAGAAAGCGATACAGTCTAATATCATGTAAGTCATTGAAACTGAAACTTTTATAGGAAGACACAGGATGAAAGTTTTCAAAATGCAGTGATAAATGGAAAAATCTACTAGCTCCATCTTTTGCTGGTGCCTAAAATCCTTCACTTGAGAGACATACTAAGAGAACAGTCACTGAGGTGTGTCTGGCTTACAAAGACCAAAAGAAATTTTCATAAAATATGTTGAAAATGTAGAGGGTTTGATAAAATCTTTCACAAGAGTGAAGAAAGATGTGAATTTGGGTCAAATTAGAGGATATATTGAGAGCATAATGGAGAACAAATAAAGGTGAAGAAGAATGGATCTGGAGCCCTGGGACTTCTGGCCTTAAATAAATGGAGCTTAATTAATGGGTTTAGATCTGGTGGTCTCTTAAAGGAAGATAATTTTAGAGATGACTGTAAGACGATATTTGTAACACTCGTGTAATTATTCCCTCCTGAAGTAAGAATTGTTTGCTGGACAGGAGGAAGGTCAATGCTGATGGGGGCATTCAGCATGCTGGTGACCTTCAGGTGACCACTGGTTTTGGAACCCATGGGGTAAGAGGATTTTTATTTTTTATTTTTTTACTTTTTTATTTTTTTATTTCAGGGTATTATGGGGGTACAAACATTTTGGTTACATGTTATGACTTTGCCACACAAAAACGATGAATGGAGGCATGCCCTTTCCCTGCTACAATGCTCACCATGTCCATTAGTTGTGAGTTTACCCACCCCCAACCCCCCAACCCCCAAAGAATATTACTACTGTGTGAGCACCTTAGTGTTGATCAGTTAGTGGATTTTTATTTTTTGATCCCTAGTGAATATCCAGAACCAGCCAGCATCTGATATATAGGTCATAATGGGTAGTAGCATTTAAATAAATGAATGGATATGAAAATCCAAGAAATAATAATGGGAGAAGAGTTCAGAGAATATATTTCTCCTTAATAATATTGCTTAAGTTACATAAAGCCTTCTCATTATTTAGGTAACTTTTAATTTGTATCGATTTGTCTATGGAAATAAGTCCAAAGACTGAAGATTTCCCAAGTATGTCCCCAACATATTCTTTGAAGCTTATAATCTTTTTTCTCCTAACATTCATTAGTCAACCCTTTAATACATCGAGTAATATTCTCCTTTGTCTATTTTATTTCTCTTCTTCTTTCCTTCTTCATTTACTAAGGCCCAGACTACAAAAAAGTATTTCCTTATCTTCAATTAGATATAAAAACATGTATAATCTTCATTATATGCATTTCTTATTTATATGTTGCCTTTTGCCTTGTATTATGATTACTTATATTGTTTCTTATCTTCCATATGACATAAACTCTTCTAAAGAAACAGTGTCTTGCTCAGTTTTATATACTCTGGATTGCTGGTGAATGTATTGTAAATAAAAGAGCATCAAAATATTTGTTTAATAGGATTAATTGACTTAGCAGGGGTGGGGGCTGGAAAGCTACCATGGCCACTCACTCTTCTCACTTCAGCATATTGTCTATCTAGAAACCTAACTATATAAACTATTATAAAGTCACTTAATAAAGCTCTAGAAATGAACAACAAAGAAATGAAGTGATATACAGTAAAATTCTTGCATTGTGAGCGTCAAGATGCCTCCATTTTTTCATTCAAAATACTTTTTAATGAAATATTTCAACAAGATTGCTATCTATTTAGCAATACATGTGAAAACTTTTTAATATAGACTTAAATATATTGAACTTATTATATGGAATGTAAAATATAGTTCTCTAGATAGCATTTCATAAATGTGATGGTAACTAGAAGATTTTAAAGGAAATTTTGATTAATCTGTGAAGATGAAAGAACATAGACATCATAATGAATTATATCTATATAAGTTGTTTCAAGCTATTCCTTAATTACGTAATTTCTCACTTGAAGAATGTGCTATAAAAATAAAAGTATCTTTATAGTAGTGCTGATCCTAAGCTTCACATGCGAATGCAAAGAGATCTGATCAGTATGTTCTATATTTTCAGTTCAACCTAAATTGCTGCTCCTTTATGATGCAATAATGACAAAGGCATCACTGATAACTATACCTATGCCAAAGCCACTGCTCTTTCTGACCTCACCACCAAAGAACAAAATGGTTTATTTCTTGTAAAAACTACAGCAGAAAATTTCAAGAGCAATGACCTTTTTTTGTAACAGTAACATATCGAAATTAGTGTCATATCCACAAATTCCTACAATAGTAAAGTTGATGATTCTCCTGCCTCCGGGCTTCTTCCATATCTTTTGAAGTGGGAACAATGATAAAGGTTTGGTATTTCCTGGCTGTCCCAATTGGATTACAAGTCTGTAGAGCACATGTCTACAAATTACGCTTTTTAATCTTTTCCAAGCTCACAATGTTTTATTTAAATGGTGGCTATTTATTTAAATGGTTTTATTTTAAATGGTGGCTATATATGGTGGCCGAGTGGTCATTAAACTACCAGATGGACAGGCTCTCTTAAGAAATAAAGTAATAATGTTTATATATTTATCTTCCTCTATAGGTTGCGGAATTCTTAAAATCAGAGGACAAGTCTCTTTTTACTTTATATTCTTAAATTTATCCATGTTGCTTAATGTAGGGCTAATTTGAGGTGCCCAATGAATGCACGTTGACTTTTTGCAGATGTGGAAGCTCCTAGAGGGAAAAAAAAATTTGTTCTCTTCCTATGCTTTTCTTATTTCCCCATCCCCAACACCAGAAAAGGACAGGGATAAGATATGACTTCTATTATATTCAATAAAACCCATTACAAATTAACATTGTATTAAGTACTCAAAATTAAACATAATAAAAAATAAGGTACTGTACCAGGCCTCTAGTAATTTATGATGTATTGTTTTAAAACTGCATATGTAATTCTAATAAATCTATGATCTACGTGACTTAATTTTTTACAGAATTACTTTTTAAAAAGAACATTCAATAAGATCAATTATCAACATGAAAACTTATGAAAAATCTGTTTTCTTCCAATTTCCATTGGACATAAACTAGTCCACAGATTCACATTCCAAACTCCAAAATATCTGTTTTAATTTTGGATACCTTTGTTCTTTTACTCACTTTTTCTCTATCTTTAATATATTTATTAGCTAGAATGGTCTCCCCTACCCCCAGTAAGCAAAAGAAGGAGAACAATAAATGAGAAAAAAAATAAAGAGAAAGTTGGAAAACCTGTGAATCCTCATTAATAATTTTCATACTATCACATTTTAAATTTTCCTTGCTAGTTTAATGATCTCCTCAACTAGATTATTGGAGTAAGCATAAAGAAGAGGCAGAAGGGATATTCTTCAATACAATACATATGAACCAAATAGGCAAAACTTTATATTCCACTGTACAGTTCATAATTCTAATAACAAGTTTCAAACGAACATTTCCACTTAGCTCTTAATTTCTTATAAAAAGAGGCAACCCAAATTGTACATTGAAGGTCACATTTTGATTGATCTAGCTTTTGCCTTTTAAAATAATATCTACCACCAATAGTAGTGTAAAATTTAAGTAAATCTAAAAGAACTTTTCTTTTTTTTTTTCACTTTTCAGGACTTTATTTAGTTTCTAGGACCAAATACCGAGTGCTGTAAATTCCCAGGCTTCTGACTCCAACTCCAACAATAGTTTTTCACCTTCAAAATATTTTGTTTTTCTTTTCTGGAATGTCGATGATCTTCATAGTTTTTGGTTACATCTTCAAGTCACACGTCTGTTCTATTCCATTGCTGTGCATCTTCCCTACAAGCATGTTGTGTTGTCTTTATCCTGAAGAAGATTATTCCACTCCTCAAGGACTTTTTCCTCTTCTCTCAGAGCAATTTCCTCCTCTTGAAGAGCAATGTTTTCTTGTCTAAGAGCCTTATTCTCCTCACGAAGGGCCTGTTCCTCCTTCCACAGAGCCTGTTCTTCCATCTCTAGAGCTATTCCCTCCTTCATCAGGGCCTGTTCCTCCATTCTGATTGCTGCCTCCCGGTGTTGTAGGGCCTTGATCTGTTCATGGAGAGATTTTATTTCTTCATGAAGAGCTCTTGCCTCATTCCGGAAGGCTTTCTCCTGCTCCCAGAGAGCCTTGATCTGAGCCTCCAGGGCTTGATTTTGTTTCCAATAAGACTTTCTTTCAGTGTTCAAGGCATTGATTTTCTTTCCAAATGCTTTCTGGCTCTCGAAAATCACACTTTTATAATTCCAGAGGACCTGATTTTGCTGTCGCAGTAATTGATTCCTTTCCCGGATTAACTGATTATACATTCGGAAGGCGTTATTTTCTTGTTGGAGAGCTTTGTTTTCTTCCCAGAGTGATTTGTTTTCTTTTCTAAGAGACTGGTTCTCATCTCTGGACACCTTATTATTCCTACAAAAATTTTTTGTCATCTCGTGAGCTTCATGTATGAACTTATTTTGATCTTGAATATAAGAGGATAAAAAGGAAAAGAAGTGTAATATTTTTCTTTTATTTATCCACTTTGATTCAGAGACAACCATTGTTTCTTATTGTTTTAACTGAGCAAAATATATACATATACTCCAGGTGTGCCAGATTCAACCAAAGGTAAACTAATGACATTTGCAATGGAAAAAACCCTAAATTTGTTGAGAATTTGTTCATGTAGAATTGGCTGTTGTGTTGACTTGCCCAAGGAATAATATGGCAGGAATCAGGAATCTACATAAGGCTCTGTCAGGCCCACTGGAAGAGAAAGCAGTTAAAATATGAGTAGAAATTTCCATCAATTCATGAGTGGATTAACAAAATGTTGTATATATATACTATGGAATACTACTCAGCCATGAAGAAGGATGAATTAAGGCCTTTTGCAATAATTTTGATGAAACTGAAGACCTTATCCTAAGTGAAGTATCTAAAGAATGGAAAACAAACAGCACATGTACTCACTATTAAATTGGAACTAACTGATGAGTAAACATGCACACAGAGGGAAGTAAAACTCAATTGAAATCAAGCGAGGGGTGCGGGCCAGGAAGGGATCTGCAAAATCCTACCTAATGGGTACAATGAACACTATCTGGGTGATGGGCACACTTATAGCCATGACTCAGGTATAACAAAACCAATCCATTTAACCAAAAACATTTGTACCCCCTTAATATTTTGAAATAATAATAAAAAAGAGTACAATTGAGTAAGCTTTGACATATGTATAAACCTGTGAAGCCATTACCACCATCAAAATAATAAACATATCTATCCTTCCAAAATTTACCTTATCCTTCCATATCCCATTGTAAATCCTTTGTTTTGCTTTTTCCTATACCCATTCCGAGGCAACCAGTGATCCATTTTCTGTCACTGTACATTAGTTTACATTTCCTAGAATTTTATATAAATACATCATACAGTATGTTCCTTTTCTTTTTTTTTTGTCTGGTTTCTTTCATTCGGTATAATTATTTTTAGATTCATCGATCTTGTTGCATGTATCAGATGCTGATTCCTTATTATTACTGAATGGTGTCCCAATGTATGTATATATTATGCCTTATGTATTCATTAATCTGTTAAGGAACATTTATGCTGTTTCTAGCTTGGGCTATTACAAATAAAGATGCTGTGAGCGTTCTTGTAAAAAAGAAATGAATAGAAAACAGGAAACTATTAGATTGATATTATCCAAATTAAGACTTAACACATATAAATTAAAAAATAACTTTACTCTAGATTACAAATTGAATTGATTAAGATCAATGCATTGAATTGTTATCTGTGTGTCTAGGCTAAACTATTTCTACTAAACTGTTAATCTTCCAGTAATCAATGAATTTTCTATAAATATATCATCAGTTATTGATATGAAAATATACAATGTATGCTAAAAACATTTATAGCTATTTAAAACATTTTAAGTAAGAACTAGAAGACATTTTTATGTCTTCTTTATTATATACTATAATGCTTATAACATTTACTTACATTATTAATTATTAAATCTTTAAACAGAGAGTCACACTTACGTTTCTGTAATCTCTAAATTCCCTGCAAGCTTGATTCCTTTTAATACCAGAAAACAACTAGGCAACATTTTATGTCATCTATAGTGATGTCATTTAGTGTTGACACTGATGATATAATAGGTGCTATATATAGTATTTGGCTGGTTTTGTAGCTGTGTTTTAAGGAAAAATTAAATGTAATTTAATAAACAAGGTTACATTTGATGTTATTGTTTATTAAATGAATATCTACATAGTCCTTACTTCTATCTAAATTATTATCATTGTTTTAAAACGCTAATTTTTGTTATTAGCAAAATAGTTCATAATTATTGTATGCTGAGAATTAATAAATATTGGTAAATACTCTCTATAGTCAAAAGTGAAAATATTTTAAATAATTTTAAGATCATAGCTGAATAATTAGTATCAGATAAATTTGTATGTTATACTAAGGAAAAACACTGAAAAATTGTTAATTACAGTAATCCTATCTCAAATAAATTTTATATCATCCAGTGTATATTTACTATGTGTGCTGATAGAACAATAACAAAAAAATACTGATTTTTATAATTTTTCAAAAATGTAATCTTTTGGTGAGATATGATAGCATTTAAATAATTGGACATTGCAAAGGTGCCACAATGTTTTAACTATAATTATAAATTTATAATTGATTTCAAGTATAAACTTGAAAACTGAATATACAATAAGTAAGCCCAAACCACTCAGACCCAAATGAAAATTTGCCAATTTATTTGTCTCACCAAATTTATTAGCGTTATGTTTAGATTATATCCCTTTAATAAGGTTGAAAAAAAGTTTTTCATATGTTCATACACTCTCTATTTAACTTAACAAAAATAGTAAAACAGCCATAATGGCATGAGATGAGAGTTAATGTAAAATTAAGAAGATTCATATGGAAGTTTTTAATTTTCTTTGTTTCTAACTTGATGAGTGAAATATACATTTTATAATCTCCATCAACAACCTAACTGAGAAAATAAGTTATGTGAATATGTACCGGCTTCTTTATGCCAATGTTTCTGCTATTGTGTTCCTGCTACCATGGTAGCTAAAACTCAGAAATAGTTCTAAGAAACAAAAACTCTGGGTATTCTCTATTGGAATGTTGTGATTCCTGAGCTTTAAGGATAAACTCGAAAGCAAGAAGAAAATTTCTGTTGCCTTTGATGTACTGAACAAATCGAATTCATAATTTAACACTTTACCATAAATAAACTGCAAGCCCATGGCTTCATCAGTAAATTCTTCCAAATTTTTTTAAAAATTTAAAATTTACTTTTATTAACATTTTTAATTGACAAATTCTACTTGTATACATTTGTGAGGTACAATGTGATATTTTGATACGTGAATATAATATGAAATGATTAAATCAAGTTAATTAACATATCCAAATATTTTAAAAACAAATAATAATATTTCCGTGAATGCTTATAGGTGATAGAAAAGAAATGAAAAACTTATTGTTTTGAAACTACCTTACCCTGACATAAAAACCAGACAAGAACATTACAAAAAAGGAAAACTGTAGCCTAAGTATCTCATGAACACAGATGTGAAAATCCTAAACAAAAGATTAGAAGATAAAATTTAGTGATGCATAAAATAAATAATATATCACCAATGAAATTTTTAAATGCAATATAGAGTTAACAGTGGGAAATGAATTAATGTAATTCACCACATTAACGGAACAAAGGGAAAAACTTTCATCTCATGACAAGATGAGAAAAATCATTTCAGTAGATTCAGAAAAAGTATTTGATAAGACAAAAATCAACAAATTTCCATAATTAAAAATCAAAACCAACCACCAATACCACTGCTATGATCTGAATGTCCTTTCCAAAACTTAATCTCCAATGTGGTAGTATTAAAAGGTTTGGCCTGTATGAGGTGATTAATTCATTCATGGGATAATGAATGAATGCATTAAAGGATTAATGAATTATCACCAAAGTGGAACTCGTGGCTTTATATTAATAAAAGGAGGAAGAAGACCTGAGCTAACATTCTTAATGCTCTTGCACTGTGATCCCTTCCACCATATTATGAAGCAGCTCAAGGGCCTCTCCAGAAATTGACCAGATTCAGCCTCTGAACCTTGGATTTTCCAGCCTTCAGACCTGTAAGAAATAAATTTCTTTTCTTTATAAATTATCCAGTCTTAGACATTTGGTTATAGCAAACAAACAAACAAACAAATAATAAAAAAAAATCATAATCACCAAATTCCTCTTAGCCTACTAGGAGTAAAATGAAAGTTTCGAAATTCAATTATGAGTACCAAAAAAAAAAAAAAGAAAAATGTAGAAGCATAAGACGATGAGAAACTTATAGATCAGGAATATGTAAAGATGCCCACAATTGTCATTGTGCTGGAGTTCCTCACTACTACAATTAGACAACATTAAAAAAATAAAATTATGTAAGGATTTGGGAGAAAAATAAGGGTCTCACTATTTTTAAATATTATTGTAAACAATTAAAATAAAAGAATGCTACAATTAAGCTATTAAATATAATTTAGCAGGCTTTTGGGGTGTCAAGTTAGTCTAAAAATGAAATTCATTTGCATATATTCAAATGACAAGCCAATTGGAAAATGAATTTTATGATTACATATTATTTAAATTGACAGTGAAAACGGAATACCTAGAAATCAGTCTATGAAAGACCTATGTACAGAAAGAACACGCAGTATTGAAAGCAATTGCAAATATAGAAATAACAGAAAGAATAGACTGTGTTTATGATCAGAAGATTTAACATTGGAAAGATACATCTCCTCAAATTGACTTGTATTTTCAATGGGTTCCCATGAAAAATAACCACAGCAGTGTGCGTGTGTGTGTGTGTGTGTGTGTGTGTATGTGTGTGTGTAAGGGTAAACTGAAAAGTTGATTCTAAAATTTCTATTGAAATGCAACAGGCCAGGCCTGGCGGCTCACACCTGTAACCCTATCACTCTGGGAAGCCCAGGCTGGAGGATCACTTGAGCTCAGGAATTCAAGACCAGCCAGAGCAAGAGTGAGATCCTGTCTCCCCTAAAAACAGAAAAAAGAAAAAAAAAATAGCCAGGTGTAGTGGTGTGTACCTATAGTCCTAGCTACTCAGGAGGCTGAGGCAGAAGGACCACTTGAGCCCAGGAGTTTGAGGTTGCTGTGAATAGGATGATGCCACAGCACTCTAGCCCAGGCAACATAGCAAGACTTTGTCTCAAAAAAAAAGAAAAAAAAAAGAAATAATATTGAGAGGAAAAGAGGAAAACCAATTTAAAAAAAAACTACAAAAAACTATAGTAAACCAAATTGTGTAGTGTTAATTTAAGGATAGATAAGTAAAGCCATTGATCAAAGCAGGAAGATCAGAATTGGACCCACATATTCCAACACTTGTTACATGGAACACTGACGAATTTTCACAAACAATAAAGCCAAATAAAATAGACTACTTTGATATGGTTTCATTTAAATAAAGTCCAAAATCATGTAATAATACATGGCATTCATGTCAGAGTAGAAATTTCTTCTGAGAGGCAGGGATTTGTAATGATGAGGTGTTGGTAGTGTACAATTTTTAGTGCTATGTAGGCATTTAATGAATTTATTTTTTAATAATTCAGTGAGCAGCACATATGATTTATATACTTTCATGTTTGTATGATTTACTTAAAAATATTAATCTAAAAAGGTAACTGGAGAATGTATTGATCTGTATATTAAAGTATATTCATATTTGATCATTTTATATAGAAGTCTGCCACTTGTTAGCAGTGTTATCTCGGGGAAGTTATTAACTTTTTTCTCTCAAAGTTTCACCAAGTCTACAGTAGGGAACACCTGATCATTTTCTTATGAGAATGCAATGAATCAAAATACATGTAAAGAACCTGGACGTTTCCATAGCCTGATAAGCTGAGTTACCATCACCATCATCGTCATCAATATTTTTTAGTCTGTTTCGTCGAATCATAATTTCATTGCTTATGTTGAAAAGAACTCTCTAGAATATCTTTACATCTGTATTAAACATCATTGGTATTGTTACTTCAGTACCTTGCCTCACAAAATTTACTGTTTTGAGATTTTCTAAAATTTCTTGTCAATTTATTTTTTCCGTTATTGACAAATGCATTATTTCAGATCTCTTCAGATAAACTGCAAATGTCAAGACAGCCTCGCCTTTGGTATATCTTAAATAAATTAATTAGAAAAGGCACACAAATAAAGTGACTCCTTGGATGTTAATTACTTAGTAATATTAGAAGATGCGGACAAAATGAAAGGAAAGTAAACACTATGTGTGATAACAACATGATTTTAGAAAGGAAAGTTTCTAACCACATATATTTCTAAGTACCTGTTTTTCAATTTGTACATGAATTATCTAATTTCAGAATTTTAATTTATTTGAACAAGTTGACAAGTTCAATGTTTTGTTTAGCATTGGAATAATGTTTCATACAGTATAATTTCAGAATATCACTTATTGCAGAACACAGTGAACATTCGAAATTATGCCCTAGGAAGCTTCCCACAACTGGTCAAGAATCATACAGCATCATTTGAAAGTCAACATGACTTATTTTCTTTGCTTTTTAAGTTGATGGCCTAGCATGCATGATTGCATAAAAACACTTTATGAATTGATAAAAAAAAATCATGTTGTTTATGAAAATGGCCTTCTAAAATTATAATATCTTAACATTAAAACTAGTTCACCCTGGTCCTGCCTCTGACACTTTCTACTTCTAAGAACTTAAATATTCTCTCTGGGAATGAGCTGTCTCTGCTATAAGAATCAGCCTTAATGACTCGTACCTAAAGTAAACTCCAGTCATCACAAGGTGAACAGCCATAGGAACATCAGGTTCAAGAGCCCAGAGACACTTAGGGAAGGGAGGGTGAAGTCTTATAGTCTTGGGTTATTTTTAAATCTTAAATATCATTATGTTCCACAAGGTACTTGAGCTCTTAAGATTGAAAAACTAGCCCAAGAGAAACAAAAGACAAGCAGGAATCAAGCATGATAAATACGGTATTGTTGGGGTTTTAAGGAACCATTTCCAAATAGCATTCTTACAGGCTGAACTGTGTTCCCCAGAATGTATATGCTGCACCCCCACCTTCTAGGAGCTCCAAATGTGGCTATCTTTGGAAATAGGATCTTTAAAGATGTTATTAAGGTAAAATGAGGTGATCTGAGTGGGCCCTAATCCATATGACCAGTATCTTTTTAAAAATAGGAAATTTGGATACATCGGGAACACCATCTACAATCCCTAAAAGAGGACTCAGAGGAAATCAGACCTTTCAATATCTTGATCTTGGGCATATAGCTTCTGGGACTATGACTTTCCTGTTGTTTAAATCACCCAGCCCATGGTACTTTGTTACAACAGCTCTAGCAAACTAATACAAACATCGTACTTCCCTACTTACCTTCTGAAAAAATTTGACCTGTGAAACCTGAATCAATAGGAAGAACTTGACTATCAACAGGTTGATTATTGGCCCTTCTATCTGGTCATAGCTGTCTATTCTTGGTTCTTGGCAGAGGAATGACCAGACACAACAAAAGCAAGGCAAGAGTGAAACAAAGTTTATTGAGAAGGACAAGATAGGTTTACAAAGTAAGAGCAAGATCCGTTTGCCACAAACGACAAAGAGACCCACTGTAGTAACAAGAAGCTCTGGTAATGGTCTGGGGTCTTTGTTATATGGTGTCTGGATTGGGCCCTCCTCATGGTTCAGATGTCTCTACTGAATCACTTTGACAGACAGTTAGCGATATGATAATTAGTCTTAGGTTACTCTAGGTCACTTTCCAGACCCTATTGTGCCTATGCTGCTTGGCCCGCTGGCTAGGGAATCCTCTACTTTCTTTTGCAGTTGGTTCGCTATGTTCTGATTGACATATTCTAAGGCATTCCCTTCTCTCCCAGGTGTGGCAATTGCTCAGGGAGTGGCCTTTTTCCCCCAGAAGGGCTGGAGGTCCCTCACTGTCTACCTAACACTCTCATTGTAACATTTTGCATAATCTCCTAATTTTCATTTCTCCTTTGAGTCCCAGGTTCTGAAATCCCATTTCACTTGGGGCTCTCTCTAGGCATCCACCATTCACATTCCCTCATTCGTATTTTCAATCTCACAGTACAGTGTCTATTTCTTCTGCTGCCTCTTATGGAACTGTTTATGCTTAAGAAATCTGCCTCCTAGAGGGGTATGTTTCTTATCTGAAGTTAACCAATTCAGAACCAACTTTAGTTCATGTGGTTCTTTGCACTGCCCAGAAGACTCAGAGAATACCCTATTTGTGGTTTCCTTCTTGTCTGGGAATATTGAAAAAAAAAAATGAGTTTTAGCTGCTAATCTAGCTCTACTCATGTAGGCTTGGCATTAACAAATTAAAGCTAGAACTTTCCTGGCACTCTAAAGTATGCACAGAATTTAGCTGCCACATGATATGAAAACCAGCAAAGAGTTTGACAATGTCTAAAAGAATTCTAAAGGAGTATGATGCTCTTTCACCAAAAAATTTATCTTTATTTCATCTATGCCTGCTTAGGAAATGCTGGACTTGTGGTCTAAGTAGTCAAAGCATGCATGCTGAAGCTACTTATACCAGCTAAAGGTATAGGTGCTAGTTTGTAAGGTCAGAAGTAATCTAGCCTTTGCAGAGTGTAGCCTGGAAGCCTCTATTTCTTTTGCTTGCTAAGCCCCCAGACTTTGCTTATCATACCTCTGTTGGGTTCTGCTGGGGGATAAGCCCCACCAGATCTGTATTACAGAGCACTGCAGTGCCTTAAGTGGCCCCTAGTGAACATTTTCTGAGGCCCAAGTGACTGTCAAGCTTAGAGATGCCCAGCATTTCTCCTGAAAGCACAGACATCTTACTTTGCTTAAGTCCCTGTAGTCACCATTTAGCTGGATCAAGTATCTTTCTCAAAAATAAAAAGCCAAATGCTCACCTATAAAAATATCACCTGGATAAATATAAGCCTCTCCCAAGGTTAAAAGACCCTGCCCACAAACTGCAATCCAAGACCAAATACCATATATCCTGTGCACAGGAGTAGCCTTAATGATTTTCCTAAATTGCCAGTTTTGTTTTATGATTTAGAATATCTAACAAGTACACGAAAGTTTAAGGTCTCTGAAATTCGCTGCTCAAAACTGCAAATATCCAGGGAAGGATAGGACCTTGCATAACATAAGCTATTCAGGAAATCAGTTAATAGTAGCTGCTCTCTGTGGATAAGAAGAGAGCTTAAACACATAAAATTGAGATAAGTAACTTCACCTTCCCAAGGCAGAATGAGTAAAATCGTGTTGAAAGTCCAAAGTGTACACTGAAAACCTTCCAAATGGATGTGAAAAGGAAATGTCTCTCCACCCCCACACAACAAGTTATAAGAGACCTCCTCTTGGGGAAAACTGGTGATGAAATGACATTCAGGAACAGATATGACAGCCTCCATCCTGTAAGAGCAAAGGGTTAAAGGTAAACAACACAGGCCTAAGAGGCTTAGGGCAATAGCCAGAAAAATCAAGTGAAAAATAAGGTTTAAGGTTTCCAGACCAGGTATCAACAGACTTTCTTTTTGTCTGTTTTGAAAAGGTCAATACCAACCTAAGTTGTGACGATTAAGATATGTTCTAATTTGAATATCACTTTCAACCCTGCAATTCCATTATTATCTTAAAGAAATGACAATCAAAACCAGCACCATCCAAAAACAACCACTTAATTTTAACTTACATTCAAATGATGTTTCCTAAAGTTAACAAAAACAAAATAAAATTACAGCAATGGTTTGTTTGAGTTAAGTGACTATCTAATTACTTTATAGAAAATTACCTTTCTTCCTTAAAACAGTGTGAGCCTGCCAAATCCACTTCTGTTGTAGTGAGGAGTCTCATGCTATTTGGCTTCTGGGCTACATTTGCGTTTGTCTGCATCTGCTTTCATCCTCCTCAAACTCCTCTCAAAAGGAGCACAGAGAATCTGCAATTCATGGCAGGGCACCCAGCCAGATTAGAAGCTGCCAAATATCAACATCAGGTTTTGTGAGAAGAATTAAGTTACTTAAGCCTTCTCTGTAGCATAGCAATGGTGTTGTTGGATGAAAGGTTATGCAGTTTGAATTTCTATTTCCATCACACTGAGAAAAGATAATTTGGAAGTGAGAGTGTGAGGTTATGATGTGATTTGGACATTTTATGGTGACCTAACCTTTTCAAGTGCTATTCTAACTATGTCTGGTTCTGTTAGTGATTTTCTTTACTGTCTTTCTGCAGTTCTCACGCTGCAACTTGGAAAGTAGAATGTGAATAACTTCACATATTACATTTTTTAAGGTTTTGTGTTTCTATGGACATCTTCATTACCCAATACAGCAAAGTAAAGATACGTATGTGTGTTTCTTTATTGGCACTCTGGTTGTTTTCTTCCTAATAAGTTATTTTTAATTGATTTATGATAAAAGAAATTAAAATTCAAGAATGTAAACAATAAGAAATCTCAAAGGCCAGATATTGAATAGTGGGGTCGGGTTGGCAGTCTGTTCTTGGTTCTTGGTGTGCTCTTGGCCAAAGAATGACCAGACACACCAATAGCAGAGCCAACATGAAACAAAGTTTATTGGGAAGAGCAAGATAGGTTTACAGAGCAAGAGCAAGATACATTCACCACAGATGACTAATAGGCCCCCTGTCGTAAGAAGAGGTCCTGGTTATGGTCTGGGATCCTGTTTTATATTGTCTGGATTGGGCCCCTCCTCCTGGTTCAAACATCACCTTTGAACCATTTTGATGGACAGTTAATGACATAATAATTAGCTGTGGGCTACTCTAGGTCTTTTTCCAGACCCTACTGTGCCTAGGCTCTCTGGCCTGCAAACTGGGGAAATCCCTGCATTCTTTTACAGATTGGCAAAGTGTTCCTTCCCTTTCCCAGGTGTGGCATTTGCTCAGGGCAAGATCAAGGTGGGGCAGTACCACTGCAGGGGATAGGGTGGAGGTGCCCTTGTCCTTCTTCCCCAGGTGTGGCAATTACTTGAGGTAGCACCAAGGCAAGGTGCCCGCTTTTGTCCCTGAAAGCCAGAGTTCCCTCTACCTAACAGGGGTATTTGAATAATATTTTTAATATCATTTTTCTCATCAGTAAATTTTTTAAAAAACAGCATACCCTCATAAGTTTACTTTGTGGTTTAATAAATTAATATATGTAAAAATTAATATATAGTTAGAGATGAAATTAGTTGCAATTATTATATTAATGCATGCTTTGAATCCCTTATAGGATATAAATAGTACTAATAACAATAGGGGAAATATTTTAAATGATTTTAATATTTTTTAGTTTTAAAAAGTGTTTTTTTAGGTAGATAGTGAAGGATTCAGGGTCTCCTAGGGACAAAAGTGGCGGGGGGAGGGACTACTGCCTTAGTGCAATTTCCCCAACTGGGAAGAAGGACAAGCGTGGGCCCCTTGCCCTCATCTTGGTCTTGCTCCACCCTAATCCTCTCCTGAGCAACTGCCGTACCTGGGGGAGGAGGGAACACCCTATGAATCTTCCAAGCGGAACTAAGTGCGCCAGCTGCAAAAAAATGCAGAGGACTCTCTAGCTCATGGGCCAAGCAACACAGGTACCATAGAGTCTGGAAGTGACCTAGAACACCTTGGATGCGTAGTAATCAGGTCATGCAACTCCCAACTGTCCAATCAAAGTGGTTCCATGGTGACCTCTGAACCACGAGGGAGGTCCCAATCTGGGCACTGTAAAATAAGACTCAGACCATAATCAGGCCCTTTTTTTTACACCCTTCCTTTTGCTCTCTGGTTAGCGGACTTCCTTATCTTAACTTAAAACATTCCAAGCCTTTAGACAAAGATTCATTTTTTTAACCAATTATAAATCAAAGAATCTTTCAACCTACCTATCTTCTGTAAGCTCCCACTTTAAGAGGTTCTGCCTTTTTGAGCCAAACCAGTTTATACCTTCCATGTATTTATTTATGATTTCATGTGTAATTCCTGTCCCCCTAAAGTCCCCAACACCCAGGCTGTGGATCTGTACACATGGCCTGTTAGAAACTGGGCCGCAGAGCAGAACATGAGTGGTGGGTGAGCAAGCGAAGCTTCATCTGTATTTATGGGCACTCCCCATCACTGACATCACAGCTGATCTCCACCTCCTGTTAGATCAGTCACTGTCTCCCATCACCTCCAGATGGGACTGTCTAGTTGCAGAAAAACAAGCTCAGGGCTCCCACTGATTCTGCATTATGGTTAGTTGTATAATTATTAGGTTATTAAGTATGGAATGTCTGATTTTCTTAAGTACTAAGTTTGACAGTTGATATCTCTGACATTTCTCTCTGACACTTTTTTTTTTATGGTAAAGGTACATACTCAGTCTTTCAAATACATGTTTTGGCTTGTGATTGTCTTTCAATTTTTTTTTTTTTAAGAACAATTTTGCGAAACCATGAGTAAGTCAAAAATTCATGTTATTTTTGAATATGAGTTTCCTCATAGAAACAATGTAGCACAGACAGCTCAGACTATCAACTAACTGTTTCAGAACAATGTGGCTAATGAACACACAGTACATTGATGGCTTGAGAAGTTGCATTCTGGTGATGTTAATTTTGAAAATGAGCCACGTGAGTGACCTGAGACCAAAGTGGATAATGATGAGCCGAAAGCTGTAGGGGAAGCAAATCCATCTCAACCTACATGTGAATTAGCAGCAGGGTTTGACATTACTATTCCAACAATATTGAACCATTTGAAACAAATAGGCAACATAAAGAAGCTGAATAGATACGTACTGCATGAATTAAACGAGCATCAGAAGAGAAATCTCAAAGCTTGCCTTTCTTTGCTGTCACGACATAAATGCAAACCATTTCTACACTGTATTGTTAAGTGTGATGAGAAATAGATTCTTTTTGACAATTGCAAGCATCCAGCACAATGGCTGGAAAAAGATAAAGTGCCAAAACACAGTCCAAAATTGAAAATTTCATCAAAATGTTAATGGTGTCTGTTTGGTGGTCCTTCTCTGGCATTATCCACTGCAGCGTCATGTGACCTGGTCAATTGATTACAGTGGATGTCTACTGCAACCAGCTGGATGATATGATGAGGGTGTTTGCCATTAAGCAGCCAAGATTGGTCAATAGGAATAGTCCAAACCTCTTGCAAGCCCACATGTCACATAAAATAATGTTGCTCAAACTACATAAGCTGGACTTGAAAACTCTCTGTCATCCACTGTATTCACTAGACCTTGCACCAACTGACTGTCACTTCTTCCAGGCTTTGGACCACTTCCTTCATCCCCACTCACTCTCCAGGCTTCTTCCCTGCTTGCATAAGCAAGCCACCACTAAGATGGCAAAACTGTGTCAAGTTTAGGGACATACTTTGATTAGTCATACTGTTTCTTATTTGAAATTTAATAAACTACACTTTTGATTCAAAATCAGACATTTCCAATTTAATGACCTAATATTTTGTTGTCTATTACAATGTAATAAAGATACAAATAAAGTGCACACTAAATGTAGTACGCTTGAGTCATCCTGAAACCATGCCCCCCAACAAGGGTCCATGGAAAAATTGCCTGCCATGAAACTGCTCTCTGGTGTCAAAAAGGCTGGAGACTGCTGCTGTAACACAACCACAGCAAGTCCATTTGCTCAAAGCTTCTTGGGTGCGGCTCCAGGCAATGGTCCTCAAACTTATCTCGGAATAAATTTCATTAAATTATTTTACAGAGTTAGGGTTATTTTCCATTGACAAGAGTTTGAGATGAAATAAAATCAGAAAATAAATATGTAGATATGCTATAACCCAAGTGGCTTTATAGGTGAAAATCAATCAGCAAAAGGCTTTATTTTATCCACTAGTGAAAGCAGTAAATTGATATCATAGGCAATAAGGGAGTTGGCTTAGGTAACTTTATAATTCCCATCAGTCCTTAACTGCATCTATGTGTGTGGATGCTTGTGTGCTTTCCTTTTTCTTTACATCTCTTTCAGGTAAGGGATGACATACTTACCTTCTTTACATTTATTTCTGGCTTCTTCGCACCATTTTCACAAACACAATATTCATGCTTCTTACTTTTTAAATAAATTTTCTCAGTTTGGGGGCATTATCACTATAGAAAACTCCCATCATTTATTTAGCTTTTTCTAAAAATATGTAACTGAGAACTAAATTATTTCTTGCCAGTCAAACTATCAGTATTAATATATGTTATGATTTTACTTGCCATAGCCCACAGATCCTATGGACCACAGAATTAGAAGATCTAAAACCACAGAATGGGTCTCTATCAAAGTCTCAATGAAAAGACAAAAGACAAAGATTTTTCAGCTAAAATATTGAAAACATTTCTCCATGTTCTTTCTAAATCATTTCCATCCCACAAATTCCTAAGATAAAGGAAGCAGAAGGACAGGTTCATTATGTTATCTTGTAGAGATTCCTTGTCTCAATTAATATTTAATAATGGGCAACTGCACCAATTGGTTCTGCATTGTGCTTTTAAAGAATCAAGTTTTTATATTTACATTTCAATGAAGCTGTAGCCCTAAAAGTGAGATGCACAAAATGATTGTTATTCTAAAGCAATTGCTTAGGGCAATTTAAATAATAAAGGAAATTAATTATGTAAATGTCCAGCTATTCTCAGCCATTCAACCTTGATGAGCTTCCCCAGAGAACCAAGAAAGTTGTGAATCTTTTCATTTCTTCTTCAATACCCTCTGAGAATGATATTCACTAGAGATAAACTACTCAATGAAACTGATAAATCTCTAATATGCAGTATCAATTTGTTGGAACATGTACTGTAGAGAAAAGAACACATGAATTTAACACATTTATAAAAACAGCATAGGGTTCAAGGAATGGAGGTACAATTTTAAAGAAAGAAGGACAGTTTATAACTTATAGTAGTAATAAGAAAGTGCCTTTTTATAGCATCTACTGTAGCTGGAAGGAAATTTAGAGATAATTGAATATGATATCTTCCCTTCAGATGGAGATGCTTATGTGGAGAGAAGCCTAAGCATCTTGCCTAAGGCCATATAACTGGTTAGCAATAGAACCTTCATCAGATCCAGGACATTTGACCTAGAGACCTGATCAGTTTTTGGTATGTCATAACAGACTTTTTATTTTGGATAATAAACTTTTATTTTTGTCTCAAATTGTAAAAATTCTGCCAAGAGCTTTCATTTTATGATTTGAGGAGACATTTTCTGATTCCTAGTTTTACATCATTCAGAAAAAGAAAATCCTTCCATGATTTGCCTACAAAATACATGGGATTTTTTCTGTCTGTGTTATATAGTAGCCCTTGGGTCACAAAGTACTTGTTTGAATTTCTAAGACTCTTGTAATATCCCTTGGTATGACTTACACATTCTTGCATTTCTCTGAAAGAAGTAGAGAAGAAACAAAGGCAGCAATTTGGGGCAGACCTACACTTTAGAGCAACAGCTGCTGGAGATGAAGGAGGAAGAGAATGGAGGCCGTTTGTTTTTCCTTTTTGGCATGAGAAAATCTGTTTATTTTTAGGAACTCAAATTCAGTTAACAAATATCTATTGCACTTAGGTAAAAAGCACCTAGACTATTCTTAAGTGAATCAGATGTGATTCCTGATTTTAAGTTATGAACAATTAACTAAGAGCAGCAGATTATCAAACAGAAAAAACAGGAAGCAGAATGTTAACTGAGATCACTCTGAAAAAACACTTAGAGAGTGCATGGCACATATTAGTGCTGAATAGATATTTTCAGATGTGAAATTAGAATGTGATAAACATTATAATAATGCTTGTGGGCTAACACGAGGAAAGAGAGGCAGTTATGGCAGAACTTGAATAAACAGGTAGCATTTTAATGAATATAACTTGACAGAATGAATAAATGAAGGAAGTAGGGTGAAGAAAATTAAGGAAGCAGAAAAAAAAATAGTAGGCACTGCAGTAATCAAGATGAAATGAAATTCTGAAAAGATCTATTCCTTCACATTGATCATAAACATTCATGTAAAGAATGTAGGTACGTCATCCCTTACCTAAACGAACAATAAACTGGCCCAGATTTTTTAGCCTGTTTGTTTTCATTTCCTCTGTAAATTACTTTCCTTTCAGTAATTGTGCTTTCTTGATTATGTAGACAAAACTACATAATAATAGTCTTTTATACATATATGGTTTTTGCTTTCCTCCTCATACTTCTTGTTTTTATCATGTGTAGATTAGCAATATTTGCATTTGGAGGGTAGTATGACCTGTAAATTTCCATGTTTGCTTTGTGACAGCCTGCTGAATTATAGTAGGATTATTATAAGCAAGGAAAATCAACACCTTTTTACCAAAAGACAGATTGCCTTAAGTAGAGCAATAGTTATGAAAAATTTTTAAAAAATTAAAAGCCCCAACCTAACAACAGATGTTGTTTCTGCCAAATATTTCTCTGTCTCTAAGCCCCACGTAAGTTAATCTGCAGAATATAATTTTATGTACAAAGTTTATATTGATAATTCCTCTCAATGCAATGTAAATTCATGAAAACATATCTAAATCATCAATCTAGTTTATGAAGTAATGTCTGAATTAATGTCTTGAATTCAAAAATTCTATGTTACTTTGTTATTTGCAAATGAAATAGTTGACATAGCCCATACTCCTAGCACTTTGTGAGCCCAAGATGGGAAGATTGCTTGAGTCCAGGAGTTTGAGGTTGTAGTGAGCTGTAATGACATGTCTGTACTCTAGTTCTGGCAACAGAGTGAGATCCTGTCTCCAAAAAAGAAAAAAGAAAGAAAAATAAAGAAATAGTTGATGAAGAGACTTATTTTTCAATCTTAAATTAATTGCAGTATTTTGTAGTGACTATATTGTTTTTCTTAAGTAGACTTAAGAGTTATATGACACTGAAGTGCCCCTTTCATGGAAAAATTTTTCACAAATCCTACTTAAACCTGCCTTTCCCTTATAAACTTGTAAAAGTTACCCATTATATATAGATACAGGTATATATGGATATAGATTGATATCAAGTGATATATAAATATGTATTAAAAAATTCCTAAGGCCAGGCGCGGTGGCTCACGCCTGTAATCCTAGCTCTCTGGGAGGCCGAGGCGGGCGGATTGTTTGAGCTCAGGAGTTCGAGATCAGCCTGAGCAAGAGTGAGACCCCATCTCTACTAAAATTAGAAAGAAATTAATTGGACAACTAAAAATATATGGAAAAAATTAGCTGGGCATGGTAACGCATGCCTGTAGTCCCAGCTACTCGGGAGGCTGAGGCAGGAGGATCACTTCAGCCCAGGAGTTTGAGGTTGCTGTGAGCTAGGCTGACGCCATAGCACTCTAGCCTGGGCAACAGAGTGAGACTCTGTCTCAAAAAAAAAAGACACCTGAGGCCGGGCGTGGTGGCTCACGCTTGTAATCCTAGCTCTCTGGGAGGCCGAGGCGGGCGGATCGTTTGAGCTCAGGAGCTCGAGACCAGCCTGAGCAAGAACGAGACCCCGTCTCTACTAAAAATAGAAAGAAATTAATTGGACAGCTAAAAATACATAGAAAAAATTAGCCGGGCAT